>JBCJKH010017054.1:782-15065 GCA_039877255.1 Loriculus beryllinus
CTAGATATCTTAAGGTCCTTTCCAACCATAACTAGTCTATGATTCTATGATTTCGGAGTACAAAGAAGTTGTGTGTCCATCTCAAACCCCAGCCCCCCTTCTTCTATGTAGCTCAAGATGCAGAGCTCTTAAAAAAACACTTCTGTGTTCACTTGTGACATTAATTTGTTTGCTAAAGCTGTGAGTGGGTGTTTATGTAAAGGACCGTGTGAATAGCCTCCAGTGCTTAATTTAGAATGTATACAATTTCCCACTTCTGTTAGATAAATCCTAGTGAAGGAAACATCTCTTATATCTAGGGAAAGTTGTGATTTCCACCCCATTTATACTCGTGTTTTATTTAGAACATCCTATTTCCTCTTCTCTTGGGGCAGTATCTAAATTCCTTGTCAGGTAATTAACTATATTAGATGCATTAGATTAAATTTGATCATTTTTTTTTCGTCAGGGAAACAACATTTAATGAGCTATTTCAGTGTATGTATTCTCAATGGAGCTTTGTGCTTGTTTTCTGCTTATCCGAAATTGCAAGAGCTTTTTCAGGGCCTTTAATGGAAATGTGCTGCTGATGTAGGTGCTTATGTTGTCACGTTCCTGTATGCGTTGGAAGCTCTTTAATGGCTCCAATGGTATATTCATGTGTTCTCCTGTTCTCTACCTGCTTTAGAGAGCTTAGTACTTGAATGAGCCGCAAGTGTCAATTTGTAGCATTATATGAAAAGCATGTTGAACGCGATGCTACCTGTACCTTGAGCAGCAAGTTCACTTTCAGATCATCTCTTTTCTGGGGGGCCACCAATAGCAGTTCTTTTGCCTTAGGTCTAGCAGTGTTGCATAAAGGAACTAAGCTACTTCCCTGCTGTGGAAATTGCTAAATGGAGTCTTGAGCAGTGCAGGCAAGAAGTGCACTTGAATCTGAGAGTTTTGGAACACAGTTATCCAGCTGCATTGGAGTTTGGGGGTTCTTTGGGGAGAGAGTGAAACAGTGGAGGTACGGAGCTGTCACTGTTTCGTTTGCTTTGAATTAAGAGACTAAGGTTTTTTTATAAGACTATAGATGCTTCTTTTTTATTCCTTCTGCTACATTGAACTGGCTGCCTGAAGCAAGAAGTAGTTTTCTTCGTATATGAGTAAAACTGATGTACAGAGATGTATGTAACCCAGTATGGTGGTGAGTGCTAGGGAACCGGGAATCAACACACTGCTGACAATGGAGAAAAATCATTGCACGAATTAGCCACAGAATGAAAAGATAGGAGAGAGGGCTAACCAGCAGTTCTCTGTCGCCGTGGAATGTGACAGGAGTGATCTCCTTCTTGGAAATGGGCACTGTTTCATTGCTCACAGCTGAACAGAAATTTGAAACTTGGTTTGACTGGTTTGTTATATCCATATTGATTTTACAGTTTTCCTTACAATTAACAGATAAGGTGCTTTTCTACCTCCATTCAGAATGTTATTTATCCTCCCTAGACAAAGGTTATTACACACTGTCTCTTTCTCAGGCAAAATCCAATAAATTTTCTGATCTCTGCTGTAAAACTGGGGCAAACGGATAGTGCAGAGGAGTCATCTGTCATGATTCCTTCTTAGTATCTTGGACGAAATGAGTAGCTAGGAAGAATATACCCAGGCTGAAAGATGGCATTTCCTTCTCTTAGCTCGACCTCAAAGAACCCAGTCTTAAGCAATAAAGCTGATACGGTGAAATTCACAACTTCTTTCTCTTTGCCTCTTTTGTTTTGTTTTAAAGCCCTATAAGCGCTTGCGGATTCTGTTCTTTTTTGGCTTTGGATAGAAAAATGTATCACTTCAGTTAGCATTGGCACCATTTGTTTACTTGCACTTCGTTAGTATGCACATACTTAGTCTCTTCTTGATTACTCTTGCTACAACACAGAAAGAGGTGGGAGGTCAGTCAGCGTAACTAATGTTCATCTTGTAGGCAATAGATAAAGCTGTGGTAAAGCTAAAGAAAGAAAAGGGAATGCCCTTCACAGAGCACCACAGTCTGGTAGGGTTAACCAAGAAGAGAGACCTCGTTTTGCTCTACAGGAAGATTTAGAAGTGTGAGGTTACTATACTGCTATCTTCACACCTTGGTAACCTATCTCTGTAAGTCTGACCTACAGCACACACTGTATTCCTTCCCCAGCTCTTGATTCACTGAACTATTTAAGTCTAGTCTTAAATCTTACTGGCATCAGTGAGACTTGAACACTTGCTTGAAATTCAGCAGTGGTACTCTCTTGAAATATTTATTTTAAATTAATCCATTGGTGGGATGGATTTAAGAGCATGTTTCAAGACGGGGGCAAATTCAATAAAGAGCAAGTACGAAATGCAAGCTATGGAATCCTGGCTATTAGGACTTTATGACAAGAAATACTGGTAAGGATATTTAGCTAGAGTAAGACACTGGACATCCATTGCTTAATAGGGTAACACTAATTTATAGAAAAGGCTGGATAAAATGCCAGCTACATCAGTGGGTTCCTCTGGACTTACACATGCTTTGGGTTGGGCTGCTCTTAAGACCAGTGCCATTTTGATAGATAGGCCTAGAGCATTATAATAATGCAGGGTCTTTATGATAAACAAGACAAAGATATTCTAGAGTAAGTTCTGATTTTGACTGCATCAAATTTGAAGTTTGCAAATTAGAAACTGAACCAAGAAATGTTTCAATACTGTCTTCAGAGCCAGGGATAACAAGTTCAGTCACAGTATTCCCAGTCAGGCACATACATCATTCTTTCTTTAACAATCTTGACCAAATGGAATTAAAATCTTTCTCCCTTTTTTCTAAGCTTTCTTCAGTTTCTCCTTTCACTGCTGTTCATCAGTGCTGGTACAGAACAAAGAGAAGAAAATTTTCTCTCTGTTTCTTACCTGATTCCAGAGTGACCAATAGGAGATAAATCTGCCAAGTCTTAGGCCAGACTATTGTGTCAGACTTTCTCACTGAGGACTTAATACCACTGGGTTCACACTACAAAAGCAAATCAGTCAACTTCAAAGTTGTGAATGGACAGCTTTCTTAGCAGTTCTCAGAGGTTACTGATTGTCAGGTTACCTGCAGCTGGTTTTGAATTACTGGACATAGGAGCTTTAAATGTATAAACATAGAAGGGGGAAAACATCTTGCCCACTGGCTGAAATCTTTGACAGCAGTGGTTCTCTGTCTCTGGGGATTAACATATTTGAGATTGAAACTGATAGTTAGATAATGCTGCATTCAACATATTGGTGGTATTTGCAGTATTTTAATAGTAAGCTCAATAAGGCAGTCATTTATTCCATAAAGAAAGCTTATGTCAGTCTGGTCTAATAGGCAAGCAAGCTGATTAAAGTTTGGCAGACCCTATTGACATTTCTAATAAAGAAATCACTACCACAGCATTTTTCCTACTTAAAGCAACAAGAGCAAGAATGGTGAAGAAATAAAACCCTTAGAGAGAGAAAGAAACTGTTGACAGCAGTTTTTAATTTCCCACATTTAATCCCTAGTGCTCAGCTTTTGCCACCACTGTAACATATAAAACAATAATACTGATAATATATTCATTACCCATCATTTACCTGAGTGCCCGGAAATTAGGAATGTGCAGAGGTTAACTTATGCAAAATGTTATTAGAAGAGGATGGAGAGTCTATGGAGAGTGCCATGCCACAGTTGCAATAAAATAATCCTATGGCACATTTATTCTAGACCTTCTAATGGACTGATTGACTCAGACTTTCCAGTCTTACTCATGTTGTAGATTTCGCAGTGGAAGCTTCATAATTTTCATCCTTCATGTGTTACTTCGCATGTGAACCACTGCTCAGTGTGTATTGCCAAACCCTGGCTCTCCAAAAATAGTCCCAAACCTCCAAGCTGAGCTCTGAAGGACACCAGCATCAACCAAAGTGACTAAGCATGGGAATGGAAAGGCAAGATATGAATACTGTAGTTGACTTTCGCAGTCCAGAAATGAAAGGGTACTTTATGTTCATACCTTTAGCTAAATTAGACATCAGGCATCATTTAGTTAATCCTTATCGTATCACAATGGAAACTAGGTTAATTGCACAACAATATTAATTCTGAACCTATTTATAACACTTTTAATGTGAGATTTTACAGGTATTTTATTACTGTAACAGTATTCAGTGTGATGTTATTTCAAAGGCCTAAAGTTTCAAATGGGCTCAGAACCTGTTTATTTATAAGTGCTAAATCAGTGTTTTAAAAGATACTCCCATACCTGTTTTACCCTAATCTGCTTTGGGATGTCTAGGCCCACACCTTGTATCATCCCTGTGCTTCTCTAGGTGTCTGTGTACAGTCTTACTCCGTTCTTCTATAATAACATTGCAGTCTTCTGGGGCCAGGAGCCATCTGTTGTGCTGTGTTTGCTCCGACAAGTACTACAGTCTGTTGCCTGTATCATGTTCTGCATGACCTCTGCTGAAAAAAGGAGTAATTAACTATGTGTGTGTCCGGGAGTGCATAACTGAGTTAACTCCATCACTTGGGCATCCTCCTGGGAGTGTGTATTGTTGAGAAAAATTTTATGAGCAACATTCATCAGATGGTTTGCACTGCTTCTAATCTTGGTGTCACAAATGACAGTGTTTGGTGCTAATTTACCTTTGGCTTTATCATATTCATCCATCACTTACTAGGTCATTATTTACCTTAAAGTAAATGACGTGGAAATTAAGTGCTGCAGAGGACAAGCTAGGTTCGTAAACTATAGCCTTATTTATTGTCCACTCCATCCCATGTGTCTGTCTTCCCTTTACCGTGAAGCTGTGTAGGGACCAAGGAAAATAGCATATGAATTACCCAAAAGTCTGTCTCCCACATGATACTTACTACTTTCCAAGCGAACTCTTGGCTGCCTGTGCTGCTGCTGCATATTTATGATCAAAGAGTACTTCAATCACTTCCAGATAAATTCATAATAAAGTGTAATGCACAAAGATTGATCGACCTCAGATGTGAACGCAGCAGACAGACACCAGTAACCTTGAAAATCTTACCATTGAAATATATACCTTTTGGCAAATGCCTGTGTCAATGAAGCTTGAAGAACTGGCAGATTTTCTGTTTGAAGTCATCTTTGCATCCACAGGTAGACCAGTTTTCTGTGCTAATGACCTCTTCCTCTGGATGAACTTTTCTACATGTGCTGCAGCAGTCTATATAAACAAGTGGTTTTTAATGTGCATGCTTTAGCACCCTGCAACACATCTCAATGTGTACAAAAAATGCAAAAGTCAAATCTAAAAATATATCCAAGTGTCAGACTAAATTAAAATGCGTGCTTCATTAAGTGGGTACAGTAAAACTCAAAAGAGGTCTTGGTAGAAGCAGAGCTGCTGCTTCTGTTCAGCAGACTGCGACTCAGTAACCTCAAATCTCTTTACAGATGGCATTGAGTTAATGGTATCAAGCAGTGTTGTTAGCTCTTGGAATGATTTGGTATGATTCCTAGTTTGCCGGAATACCTGATTTTTCTATTACATCAGTCATTATAGCGTATCTTCAAAATGAATTTAGGCTTTATACATTCCCTTTAGATTGGATCATCCATATTCTTCGTGTGAGTTAAAAAATACATGCCAGATGCTATAGCACACCTGTGATCTGCAAGCTGTTACTCTTATGTGATATGTAAAGTACAACTTTGGTCAGCTGGTGTGTATAATGTGAACATACACAGCATATGTAGCTTCTGTGGCTGGTTAGATTCAATGTAATGGTTTATGTGTGTACGTCTGTGCTGAGCTTTTCATACCCTTTCACGTTTTAAACCCTGCTTTAAAGAGAGGTTTCAGAGATTTACAGCTTTTCTGTATCAAATAGTGAGAGCTTTTGCAGACTGGGAAACTTTGACAGGGTCCCAACAGGTTCCTGAGCCCCAGAGCAGAAGTGCTGTAGCTGAATGTTCCACATTGTTGATTTTGTGTTGTTTCAGCAGTGAGAATCAGGAGATCTGAGTACGTGTGAGCCGAGGGCCACAGCTTCTTTCAAAGTATAAAATCTAGTGGAGTGCTTTTTGAAATGGGCAAGTTGACATTTGACACAGAAGTATCGATTTTCTTCCTCTCCTTTGAGTTCATGTTTTTACATTTCCTTGACTTCTGACATTTTGCAGATTTTTTGCAAATGAATGTGGTGATAGACAGGAATAAACTTCATTGTGAGAGTCAAAGATGAAACAGAAAGGAATGCAAAGTAGGTCAGGAAAGGAAAAAGTAATGGAGTATTCTGGCAGTGACATAAGGGACAGCTCTACTAGACAAGACAGGAAGAGATTTCAGTCCTACAAAAGGAAGCAGAAGGTATTTCCATGCGTTTTATTACTACTCCTTAACCTTCAGGTTAACCCTAAGGAAAAGTCCACCAATGTCTTTCCTTAAACCCTGAAGAGTTTGGATCGAATCTGTAATGTGCTTCAACTGGAAAACAAGTCCCAGCTCAGCACAGCCAAGACTTTTGACTGGGTGATGGTAGCGCTCAGATTTCTTATGATACCTTTGAGCCATGATGTGGGCTTGAATGCACTTTACACCTACCTGTGTGTGTCTGTTCATGCCATTTGAGCTGTGTCAGTTGATATACCAATTCTCTGTAATAATTAATTGACTTGGAAGGTTGACTTTAAACACAGGAAAAGGCCAAGTAAAGAGTATCTTCAATGGCAAGAGGCTCTTTTACCCCTTAGTGCATAGAGATGTCTACCAGTAAGCAGGCACTCTGAAGATTGGATAGCTTTCCTGTTTGAGAACAGCTGTAGTACCTTATTTTATTGCCTTGGTGAATTCCAGCATATGTTGTCACTGTGCTTTCTGAAATATTGCAACTCTCCGAGGCCAGGGCAAGTTTTCCATGGAAAATGATAATGTTCTTCGTGCTTTATTTTAATTAGTATTTTAGTGGAAGTGAGAAATTTGCTGATTTATGTAACTCTTTAAACCAGGGCAGGGCAACAAACTTCAGAGTAATTTTTTTCTTGACATATATATGGCAGTGATTCTGAACACTCTTTGCAGCAGTTTGCAATCCTTTTCTGCAGAGCAAAATATTTGCTTCAGACAGTGGAAGTCATCACTGGTTTATGCACTTCATGGTTATTTGCTATTTTTGCAGCCTCATCTGTTTGATTTTTAGTATACGGCATCACGCAGACATGTTTATTTCTATCTGCTGTGCTGTAGTATTTATGTGGATTGTTTCAAGAATATGTTTTTAACCAGTTTAAGCTAAATGAAAGTCTTAATTTTAAATAATTGTAATTATGTATGAACTTTTTTTCTCTATGTGAATATCTTTTATGGGCAAAGATGTAACTTAGCTTCTGGCAACTAATTACAACCAAATGTGAATCTCATCCAGTTTAGGCCATTTCTAGGCCATTGTAGTAGTTTTCCTTGCAAGACATACTTCTAATTTGCTAACCAATCTAAATGGAAAAGCAAACAAAGATACTTTGTTGAAAGATTGACTTAGGACCTGAGAAAGCCAAAAAACCTAAGGATGAATACATTCCACCTGCCAATGTAATCTGTAGTAATTCTGTGCTTGGAAAGTTAACTGTGAAATTGCAGGCATCTCCACCAAAGCCAGCTAGAGAGTAATCTGCTCCTCTCCTGCTTTACTCTCAGGCTCTCAGGTACATACCCTTTATCTTAGAAGGCTTAAAAATTGTCCCTGAGCACTATCAATTCCTGTCCTTGGTACATGTCAGTGGGAGTTACGTGAGGAGCCTGCCTGTCTACTGTTGTACCCCTCAACTCCTGTCTACAGCTTCAGCAGGCTGAATAACTGTGTGTGCTAATACATGCTTCCCATCCCACCACTTGGACCTTGACCCTGACAAAAGAGATATTAATATTGGAAATACGTAAAAACAGTACTATAAAATGTCTCATCTGCCATGAACATAAATTCTCATTGTCTTAACTAGAAATACAAATGCTTATGCTCAGCCATCTGCTCCATCTCTCTCTCTCCTGATACTCTCTTAATGTTTCTTCCTGGGCTTTACTTACTCTTGTGTTTCTGTGTGTTGATGGAAACAGTTTTTATCATAAATCCCTTAAAAGATAAGGAGCTCAAAAGTGATCTTTATTAATTCCAAAGAAGATTGAAACCAGACAGCAAGTAAAGAAGGGCACGAGGGCATTTTACACAATATCACAGCCGTGGCAAAGTGATGCTAGAGAACAGCTGACAAGAGTACATTGAAAATATTGTTGAGGTACAATATTGGATTTTAACATCCTTGAAATGAGAATGTTGGAATGCTACCCCCATCACTGTTGCTGTAAGGATTTGGGGGCTCAACTGGGAACTTAATTATGAAGGACCCTTATTGAAAACAAAATGTAAACAGGCTCAGTCACAGATGGCAAAATTGGCCCTTGAGATTCCAAGATATTTGAGTTAGTGTTGAATGGGTTAATGCTGGGACCAGAAGCAGCGTAGGTGTGGCAGTGTGATGCTCATTAGTCTTTCTGGTTTCCCATCATATGTTTGCATTTCTGTTAAAACAGTGAGTTTCCTGTACTAAAGGGGTTTTTTTTCGTACACGCTGTTTTCCTTCTTATTGGATTATCAGAGCAGCACATAATGTTTCATGTGGTTATCACTGTAACATCCTTGTCAGGTAGTGAAGCAGAAATTGGGAGATGATGCCCAGAAAGACTCCATGATTTGTCCACTGTCACAGGACATCTTGGATTTATTGATTTAGTAACAGAATGATGCAGTGGCTTACATCAGATCCCAAGATTGCTGATCTAAAGATTCCTAGATTTAATGCCTCTTCCAAAACACTTCAGCTTTTAATACAGACCCTCTAATACTAGAAATTCAGGAATCCGTATGTATTGTTCAATTACTGGCTCCATTTTCAAGGACAAAAACGTTTTTTTGAAGTGCAAGGCAGTGGCCCACTGTGCAGAGAAAACTGAGAAAGATCAAACGCATAATGCAGTAGATTAACCAATTATATTTTGCAATTGTGGACAAGAAATTGAGCATGTGATTTTTAAACTACTTTAAATGTGGCTTTCTAGGAAAGATATGCTTGTAATGCTATCAGGTAGTAATTACAGGAATATCTTTGGGTATCATGAAGTTGTGTTCCATGGGAAGTCTCCATCTTATGTGTTCCATTTGTCTCATTCTTCCATGATCCTAATGGGCTGCTGCAAATGGGAAAATAAGAGGCTTGGTTCCCTCTAGTGTACAGCTGCTGCAGAAGTGAAGAGCGGTAAACTGCTCTGCAGGCTTCCTACATATTGTTTGTGAAAATATGATTATGTGGTACTCACTGCATTTTCAGCACCCAGTCCTCTCGGTACATCAGCTGGCAGGAGCTGTCTCTGGTGATGTCCCATTTCTATCATGATGGGTTTTTGCTGCTTATGAAGATAAATTTTCTCCAGTCTACATCTGTTTACCCTTATGAGTCTGAAAGGTATTTTTCAGTGCTTTCTTCCCTCCCCTATGATTGCAGTGCAGTTGATGTGGGCACTTTTTAATTTACCTGTATATTCTGGTAAAGACTGTGTACCTGACACTGTTACTTCAGTACAGCTGAGATTTCTGCTAATCCCTGATACAAATCAGACATTGCCCTGTGTTGTACAAAGAAATACTGAGATGAGGAAAGTTCACTAGTTGCTTTACCTAATCATGTAAGTCCTTTTTGACTGCAGCAGGCTCAGCCTCGCTTCAGTGCAGTCACACTCAGGCTTGTTATGCACAGCTCCAACATGAAAATAGGCTTAACCATAGGAATGTGTTTTTCCAAGTAGAGATAGGTTTAAGGATGTAATTTTAAACTACTTTGTGCATTAGTGTTATCTTAAGTTGAAATGATGTACAGGGCTTAAATACTTGCTGAAAATCTCCACTATCTTTATGCTTTTCTGTATAGCAAGTGGGAGAGAATTTGGCTTCGGGTCATATGTTGAAGGTGGTACAGGAAGGTGACAGGGCCTGGATCAGAACCCCTTTCTGCTGGCTGGCATTCCTCTACTTAGACATGATTTCCCCTTCCTTATGGAGGCAAAAGCAAACTTGGCACCTCATCACTGCAGAGTGCTTAGGCTTCCCCTTTGCTGGCACATGAACAAGTCTAAACAGTGAACAATCGACCTCCTTCCAGA
The DNA here is from genome assembly GCA_039877255.1 of Loriculus beryllinus. Classification (NCBI taxonomy): domain Eukaryota; kingdom Metazoa; phylum Chordata; class Aves; order Psittaciformes; family Psittacidae; genus Loriculus; species Loriculus beryllinus. Next base: position 10,956 of record JBCJKH010017054.1, read on the forward strand.
GGATGTTACTAATCAAACTTCTTTTCTACAACAGAGACAGTTGTCACAGACCTGTAGGCACTTTAGGCATCGCTTTGCTCTGATAGGTGCTGAGGTCTTGCTGGGAGGCAGCAAATTCTCCTCCATTTGATCATTTATTTTTAGTCTCTTCCTTTCAGTTCCTGACCTGAAATGATCCTGGATGTTAGCACCTGAGGCCCATGTTGCACTGCAAACGTTGATGCAGGTTAAGCAGACAGAATGCTTTGTCCCTAGTGGCTTAAAACTGTTCACAGAGTGAAATCACTATATTGAAAAAACATTTTCTTGAAAGCTTAACTGTGCTTAAGTAAAGGCTTTGCTTGTATAAAATGTCATAAAAATCATGTCTCATATGGCACTACTGTGCTAAGGAAAGAGTGGTTTCTCTTGTAGGTTCAGCATTTGGCTGGTGTCGCTGTGGAGAGTAAACCTGCCAAAAAAAACCTACTAAAAACCCCTCCATGAACAAAACCAAAATGACAGCATATTTTGTTGAGGGAAATATTCAAAATCAAAAAGACTTCTGGAGCTGGTGACCAGTTCAGCTTTCTTTGTAGTTCATGAGAAAGAAGGGATCTCAGGTTGCAATAATCTGTTTTAATAGTCCACCTTGCAGTAGGTAATGATGTGTAATTGCATTTTGGACACAAAACTGAGAAGGTGATTTACAGGGCTGTGCCATTTAACAATTCGTTGCCTAATGTCTGTAGTCTGTGCTGGTTTGACAGAAGGTACACATGCTGCTGCTCTTCTGACTGTACCCTGATTACGTGTGAACTCTGCGAAAGCCCAGCTTTGGAGAAGGATTCATTGAGGTTGTGTGTTACCTGCTACCTTCCTGGATTTCTGCTGTCCATTTCAGTCTCCTGGTGATTGTTTTAGAAGTTTCATTCTGTGACTAACCAAGAGCAGTGTCTCTTTTGGGGATATTTTCCTCAACAGTTAAGCACTGAGAATGTTCCCTCTGGGTAGTCTCAGCCGTCTGTTTAACAGCATCACATTGCTTCTTTGCAGGGCTATAGGAAAGAAAACAGTTACACAGCAGGGAATGTGCCACATGTGGTGGTGTTATTTTAAGAAAGGCTTGAGGAAGATTGATCTCAAGCTTCACCCGCAAGGTGAAAGTAATTCCTCTTATGAAGACAACTCCACAATAGGGTTGCTTATAAAGGAATCTGCATTCCTTCTGTGTGCACGGGTGTGCTCATGCTGCTTAATTGTCATTGAAAATAGAACTTGCCCTACTCATACCCCAAGGTTTATTAACGTAGTTTATTAAAGAGACAGGGTGGAAAAAAAGGTGTGTGCTCCACAAGCAAACTATCTGCAAGCTGGCATACCTGCTGTGGATCTTCCAGGAATCGGTCATGTCTTGAACAAAGATCAACATGACTAACAGAGGCTTCTAGTCTAGTCTATGGTAAATATCGCTCTAATTTTTTCAGGATGTGGCAAAAAAGCATCCCAGTGTGGAGCATGGTATGGGACATTTTATGTGCCTAAATGTTATGTTGCTCTTTGCTTTTACATGGTTTCTTCTCCATCATTCTTCAAGCTATGAGGCTGGTTTTTAAGATGATGCACTTGACAGTGAATCTGGGTTATTTTGTCTTATAAATAAATAAAATCACCTATCAGGAACTTGTACTTTGATTTCAGTCTCCGTAAAAACGCTTGGAGAATGAAACACCCACACATCTGCTGGGCCTAGAACAATTAGGTTTAGAAGCTCAGTGATGTTGAAGGTCCCTGTATGTGACAGGACTGCCTCACAAAAGGGTTGACAGCTCAACAAAGGACTTTGTCAATCATAGAATACTTTGTTCTCTGTGGAGAGGCTTGTGGTTTCTCTCAGTGCTTGCGAGGGAGCAGTGGCAGGACACAATGCAGGTTCCAGAGGGGCAGATTTCTGTGTCCAGAGAACATCTCTGACCGATGCTGAATACACACTGGTGTGACGTGGAGCACCCTGTAAATGCTGGTGCCTCACTGAGGTTTAGCAGCTCTGAATACGGGGCAAACCTTGCACATAAGCCTGTTGCAAACAGTTGAACAGGTTACCAAACAATGCATATAAACCAAGCAAAGGCAGTGTCACATAAATGTCTCTTGCTGATATTTTCCTGGTTGCCATTTAGTTCATATAGTTTACAGCGATGTTTCATGTTGTGCTAGGAATAAAAAAATCATGTGTTTTATAAAAAAGAAGTGAATCTTAAGAGACTGTGAGTTCAGCTCAGTGTTTGTAGTTTGACATATGCTGAGAGGCCAGATGAGCTTTACACAGGATGCTCTTCAGCACGGTGCGGTTCAGCAATGTTTCATTATCTGTTAATAAAATCTGAAGCTTACACGTTGTTTTTGTGATGTCAGTGACAATTTACCACCACAAATTATTGAAAGTGATAATTCAGTGGAGTGATTCATCTACAGTATGCTCTTGTGTTCGAGAAGGGAAAGCGTAGCTCTCGTGTTGTTTAGCTGCTGGCACAAAATGACTAGCAATTGTCAGAAAGCATTTATTTTTCTCTCTTGACATTTCCTCCTAGCAACATGTAGTATATACATTTCCTATAAATTATAAGGCTTTTGTTTCCTTTTCTCCTCCAATTTTTTGGGAGGCAACAACAAAATGCTAAGTACAGGGAAGAGTACGCATAAGCATGTAGCAGGCATATGACCCTCAAAGCCTGTGATGGAATTCCTTCTTGTGCACCCACAAGCAGTGTTTTAAAGGCATTCAGATTTAACTTTCATCTGTTCTCACCAGCAGCTCTGAGGGGGATTAAAGAGCCTCCAAGAGTTTTGCAATAGCTCTTGAGAAGTTAAGAGCACACAAAAACCAAGCCTTGAAACTGAAACGCACAGCACTTCTTATACCTGGATGGTTTTAGAATTGCTGTAATTTACAAGAGAAAAATAGAAAAGGGAAGGGAAGAATGTTAATAAATTCTGCAGTATTTCTTATTATGAAGTTATATTTAAAATTGAAATTAAAGACATATATATATATATGTATGCAAGCCATGCATTCTTTAAACTCTTGTGTATGAGGAATTGGAAAAAAAAAATCACTATTTCGGTACACAAACCTAGGAGATGTGAGATAACAGCTGAGTACTGTAATGGCCACCTTGCAGTATTAATTTCTGCCTTTTTTGTCCCTGGTCTTTCAAGCTGTATCTCTTCTACTTTCAGCAGATAATTGGAGGTAAGTTGTGTCAGAGATCATCATGTTAATGCAGTCACTGAGGTATTTCCATCATCTTAGGGCTCTAGAACGAAGAGTCCAGCTGATAGTTTCCCAGACTGGGCAGTGAGCCCTGCAGCATTTGGAAATGATGGCTGGAATTAACGCAAATCTAATCGGGTTCAGGAGGTCCAAGGAGGTTTCTGATTATCCATTCTTCCACTTGGACAAAACTTGCCGCATAATCACACAAAAGCCTCCTGTCAGAAAACATATAAGGAAAGGGGAGAGGAGTCAGTGGCAGGGGAAAGGATAATCTTAGGTGTAAGTCCCTGCAGCTTTATTCAGCTTTATGCAAGAATATCTCCAGTGGGCCCCTTTCTCACAGCAGGCAGACAGACTTGCAGCTGTATTTTTTCTTGTTTGAAGTGATGCATATTTTTGCTAAGTAACATTGAGGTAGAAGGAGAGAAGCCAAAGGGAAGAGATATATGGAATTGTGATGTTGTGCTTTTTATGTCTGGAAATGACCCAAAAATATTGGGTCAGGATGTGAAGAATTGGTATGGAATCATGAGACATGAGACCTGCTTTTCTTTAGCGTGGCAGTGAGTTCAGACTTCATCCTGACAGCCTCTGCAGTGTGGTCTGATGGATATGACAATAGTCCAGGTAGTCAAGACTATTACAGTAGAAACTGTGTTCCTCATTGAAATGGTAAAATCCCCATTTATTTCAGACAGGGATTGGGTTTTACCTGTTTTCCTGCCTCTTCTAGTAATCTACTCTGGCACCTCCATTCCATCAAATGGATGGCTGTGCAGACTGCCAGGCCAGCAGCAGTCACGCTGATAGATCAGCACAGCACCATGCAGAGCTACTAACTCCTGTCTGCAGAA
>JBCJKH010017055.1:7944-34870 GCA_039877255.1 Loriculus beryllinus
TGTCCAACCTGGCCTTGAACACTGCCAGGGATGAGGCAGCCACAGCTTCTCTGGGCACCCTGTGCCAGCGCCTCAGCTCCCTCACAGGGAAGAATTTCTTCCTAATATCTAATACAAATCTCCCCTCTTTCAGTTTAAAGCCATTCCTCCTTGTCCTGTCACTTCTAAAAGGTCTTTCTCCAGCTTTTTTCTAGTCCCCTTTAAGTACTGGAAAGCTGCTTTGTACAAAAGCTAACACTGCAGGCTCCCCGCCCAGCAGATGCTGCAAGATCCACGTAAGACTTATTTTATTGTTATGTTTTTCACATCCAGCTTTTTTAAAAAAATTCTCTTAAATCTCACAAATCTTGTAGCAGTATCAGATCATTATATAGTGAGTCAACTGTCTATTGAAAATGTGATTCACTCACAATACTGAGCAAACCACTGCTCTTTTATAAAATCCATATAAAAGAAAGAAAAAGAGGTAACACTAAGAGCACCCACCACCACCACCAATGGAACACTCAACCTGTTTTGTCTGTACCTGTCACGTTGGCTCTGAAGTCTTTGGAGAGGAACCAGTTTTGCATTCCCCTCCTGCACAGCCCTGAGTACGGGCACACAGATGTAGGCGCACATCTAAAAATGTCTAATTGTTGGTAATAATTTATTAACTGCAGATGCCCAATCTCTCTCCATCACTTGGCCTGGGGGGAAATTCTCAGAGAGAAAACAAGCCACTTTCCAACTAGTGAAAGCAGCTGCAAAAGCTGACAACAAGAGGTACTTCTGGTGATTAATACATCTAAAGCTTTGGTGTATTTTCCTGTGCTAACAGCTCTTTCGCTTAGCAGACCATCTTTACCTTCCCTTCCTGCCTCTACCCTTCACTGGATATAATATATACATAAAAAATACATAGGATAAATAATACAATAAATAAATAAACAGTTTCACTCTTTAATAATTTCTTTTTCAGTGTCACATTTCAATTACTTGCATCTTCAAAATCAGTTTTTCTTCTTCCTTTCTCTTCTCTCTCCCATACTCCAGCTGGAACTAGGCTGATACTTGCTGACATTAACTGTTCATGAATTTTACCACAAAATTCTACTGGTATCACTCACCTTGGCTAGTACAGGAGATTACAAACCTGTCCCCATGTGTTCTTACATTACTAAGCAAAGGTGGTTTTTAGGCACTACCAAAATAAACAGCAATCTGTTTGATTCTAAACCCTCTTTGTATGGTTACAGCATTGATTTGCTTAAACCACACATGCAGAAGACCATGTAAATTTTCATGACTTTTACTGATTGAGAACCTCTCACTTTTTAAAATGCCATTGAGGGAAAATCCCACAAACACATTTCTGAGGTTAAATACTGCAGTTAAAGTAAGCTAGGCTTAAAATAAAAAGTTGGCATTTTAAAGGCCTGCAAATAGGATTAGATCTACCCAGCCTGTATAAACATTAATAAGTGGAGCTCCTTTCAGATCTCATGTAGGATGTATGCATCTGCGAGTCACGTGAGGACCAGCACGAACCCTCTTTAATTTGCAACCAGAAGGTCTGGAGGTTGAAAGAGGTGAAACAACTTAACAGAAAGGTTTGCCAGGACATAGATTAGGATCTTACACTTGCAAACCTCTGTTTCTCTTGGCTGCAGGTCTGTCTGATTTCTGCTGAGCTTTGAGCACTCACCCACTATACATCTTTAGCACTCAAAAGATATAAAAAATGGAATACTTTATCCAAGCTGCTTCTCAGCCTAGCACATCGTAAGTAACAAGTTTCTGGGCTAAGACACTTCTCCCTCCCCACCCACCTCCACCAACCCCATCAGTGCTGAAAAATAACACAACAGCAATGAATTAAATGATACTCTTGTACAACTGTTCCTGTTTTTCAGGACTGTGGTTCTACTTCTTAGTAGTCCTGGCTAATGCTTTCTGCAATTCCCCACTGATACTCAGTGGAATGTTATCCTGCTGTGAGCTACTTGTACAAGGAGCCTTTGCTCCTCTGGTGAGCCATTGGCATGATAGGTCACTAGCTGCTGGGAAGAAAACAGCTCTTGATGGAGAGCTTTGCCCTTCCTATCTTGTTGAAGGACATTGCAGAGCAGATGCATGACAGACACATCCTCTGTCCCTTAGCACAGCAAAGCAGAGATAAAAATCACGAATAAGTAAAGTTTAACTTTGAATTGGGGCTTGTTTTTCTGGGACTTTGGCTTTTTGAATGCTAAGCAATGAGAAAACACACAAGTAAGGATCAAAATCCCACCTCTCGGTTTCAGTATGGTTCCTGTAATAACCCCGTATTTTTCACATGAGACAAAATGCAAGGCTTCAGTCTAGACTTACAGCAGTGACCTTCTCATGTGTCTACCACCAAAAGAAATGAACTATAAAACCTGAAAAATAAACCAGAATTTACTCAGCCATGCAATGGATAGCACTTTCCATATCCTATATTATTTATTCAGATGAGCCTACTGTAAAATAAGGATGTATCCTTAGAAACCAAGATCTAAAGTTTAGGAGTTAACAATTTAAAGAAAGACATTTATAAAAGTCTAAATGTAGCCTGCAATATATAATATGAAAACTGACAATATATAACATGAAAACTCATACAACTTTCCATATCCTATCATCTTCATTCAGATGAGCCTACTGTAAAATGAGGATACACCCACAGAAACCAAGAGCAAAAGTTTAGGAGTTAAGAATTTAGAGAAAAAAAGTTTATAAAAGTCTAAATGTAGCTTGCAATATATAATATGAAAACTGACAAAGAGATGGTAGCAATATACCATCAAATCCTTTGCCAAAGTAAATGAAAAAGTCACCCGGGCAGATAACATCTGGATATGCACAATCTCAATTTAGTCCAAATCCCAATGTAAACAAGCCCACTGATAGCGGAGGGGTAGTTAGACATTCTTCTAGCTTTGGATAATCGAAACCATCTTCCTTTCCTAAAAAACAATAACAAACCTTTCAATTACCAAAGTCTGAGGAAGCAGCTGACAGCTATTGGAAGCATTCCACAAAAATTGCAGGTTTTCCACTTTGGAGACAAACACCTCTGCAAACAATTTGTTTGTGTATACAGGTTATAAAGTGCAATAGCACTCAAAGGGCTTAATACTTTCAAATATACAGTATATGGATTATATATAATATAAACATATTTTGATCTAATTTATTAGTCTGAGGAGAAATACATGTTCTGCTAACTCTACAATAGCATTAATATTATCATTTCCAGTGACATCACTGTTAAAAGAAATTTGAATGCAAATACATTTGCAGCTGTGTAACATGGAGTTTCACTCACATATGCACACCTCACTGCAAGGATCCTTAACAAAAATGGTAGCAGTCACTCTGGGAATGGTAACAATGCAGCAAGGGTGTTCAGTCTCAAACAGATTTCATTTAAAGGCTGGGTAGGATCAGTGGAAATGTATCGTATTACACCAACCTAATCACACATTGCAACAGTCATTCAGTCAACCCCTATGTCAACTGAGTGCATTAGTATATTATCACTGATAATGAAGTTTTGACAGTAATCTGAAACATCTGCAGCAAGAACTATCAAAGCCACTGAACGCAGAATGGCATTAACAAAGTATTCCTTGTTTTTTTCCTTTCTTTCTAGGGTAAACGTCACATTAGAAATAATTGTAATCGGCTATGAATCAGCTTCCAGGCCTATTGTTTGAATGCACATGAAGAGGAAAAATCTATACAGAATGCAAGCAGAGTTCATGCACAAAGCTGGAGCTTATGCAGCAGGTCAAAGACTGAAGAGCACTAACCGGGTTATGGAGCATTAGCACGTTAGGAGAAGAAAAAAATTCCACCAACTTCCAGTGGAAAAGATAACAATCCAAAGGAAAAGACCATCCACATGTGCCTAAAAAATCCCAATGGCAACTCATTAAAAAATGAACTCTAAAAACTCTACAATTCCATGTTCCTGTAGCTAACAAAGTTAAGCAGCTCATTTTTTAAAATAGGTCAAGTCTCTCATTTCTATGTAACAGTGACAGAAGCAAGTATTAAACTGGTTTATTCAAAGAGAAAGGGATTATCAGAACACTTATTTGCATACAGTTATGCAGAAAAAATCACCTCAAATAAATTCAACAGAGCCATATTGGATCAAGCAGAATACACAAGTAAACCTGAAAAAGAGAGACAACCAGAAAATAACACCATGAAGTTTCCAAAAACCAAAATCAGAGGTAACCTCATATTTATAAAGTTAAAATGTCCACAACTGGAAAGCTTGATCACCAAAACTATCTAGTTCACATGCAAACAAAAACATTACAAGGGGCATGTGATGTTCATTGATAACTTGGTTTTAAGATATACCAACTCCTGCCTGAGAGATCAACTGATTTACTCAAATTTCATGTAGTGTAGAAGGTACAACAAATATGAACTAGTTTTCAGGTTAGGGATGGAGATGAATTTCAAACTATGGAACCCCTCTGTTGATTTGCACAGTAAAAAACACATTTCAGTGCCATTTAATAATGAAGGAATCTGGAAGAAATTGTCTGACTTTTCTTGAGTACACCATAGCAAAATATCTGTGGACACTATTTTCATAAGTGCAAAGATACAGGGATTTAACTTCCAAGACAGACAGTGAGACAGCCTCAGAATTAACCATGACAAAGGTATTATTCCATTGCCTTGAACTTTATATAATCACAGCCTGGATACACTCTGTACTACTGTTTCAATTAGACATGAGTGCGATAACAGCGCTGCATTAGACATGAATGACATAGTTTCATCAAAGTCTCTGTGCTTAAACCCCATTTTTCTATTTATTCTCTAATGTTGGGATGCTTAAATATGTTAATTCTAATGACAATCTTTCTAATTCTAATGTTCAATCTTTCATACTCCTGCTGCACTTAGACTATGTATCCTGCCTATACTTGAGGATGTTGTGTTAATTCTAAACAACTTTTCTTCTACTGATGAAAATAAAACTCATTCTAAAGTTATTTTATTGTTCAACTTGTACTGTCAACTGAAAAAGGAATGACTTCTTTCTGCTGGAACGTCAGTTTCCAAATAGAAAATCTAAACTGAAAACAGTGGCTCAGAATTATGAGATTAGACAACCTATTGATCTCCTAAATCAAGTTTTGAGACAGAGAACATGTGGAGAGTCCATGCTTCTTTCAGATATTACAACTCAAATCTTTCAACCACATTAGTGTGAGCATTCATCCTTAGGTTCATGTTAAAACAAAGGCATGCTGGGGTATTTAACCTGCTGCTTTGTCATAATTCATAGTTCAGTCAGCCAAAAAGACTCTCATTTAAGAGGCACCCACAAAATAGCACTGCAGTGTGCCCTTCCAAGGGCTCCATCTTTGGAAACTGCTCAGTGTCCTCTTCTGAGTGTACACTGTGGAAAAAATACTTCATAACTTCACCCAAATGACATGCTTCCAGCTTAGAGATTCAACACTCCAGAACTGGAAATTCAGATCTCTACCAGTGGAAACTCCTCTCCTCCCTTCCTGAATTCTTCCAGGAAAGGAACAAAGCAAAACACATGTCATAGCTGAGACGCATCCATCTGGAGGATATTCAAGTACCACAGAACCCATCAGCATTTCTGTCATATTCTGTAATCACTGCACTGCTCCATTTCAGAAATAACATTTCTGGAAAGTATTTATACTATGTTAAACTTAGATCCCCTGAGCAACACACTGAAGGTAATCACTACTACATCTGTTTCTGTCATATCTAAATTCATAGCCTAATTCAATTGCAAATAATTAGCTATTTATCACCATAAAGTTCACATTATAAAATTAGAAAGGGCCAACATGATCCTAACCATTTGACAAAAGATACAGGCCTTAAAAGGAGGAAAGGGGAGACAACCAAAACAAACTCTAGCAATCAATCCCCTAGTAAATCAAACGCAATCAGTTCTGCTTGCCCATCATCCCCCTGCTCAACCCAAATCCCTTTGTTTTTTCCACAGACATACAGAATATATTGCCATACATATCACTTAAGCCCATCTTTCATTTTTACAGCCTGAGGAGGAGAATCATTTAGTCAAAATAACATGAGTACACAGCTCTTGCAATACTGTTGTGACCTCGGTTTCCTACACCTACTTTGGAACATTACTATAACTCAAGAACTTTTTTCCCTTGCAAGGACATCTTAATTATCCCACCCATGACATGAATGTTTTTGGAAGATAAAGTCTGTAATTAACTTGTTGCCAAACAATATGTTTACCGTCCCTGAAGGTCAGTTCTTGTACAAAGACATAAGGGCACTTAACTTTGGGAGATGTGTATTGTAACTGCCATCAAACATTAACCAAGTGGTCATCCATTATCTATAGTAGCAGCAATGCAGTGTAGGAAGATATTCCGAGTACCATAATATGGCTGTGTTAAAATAAACATCTTCTGAGGCTTGTAACAAGTAAGTACAACTAGAGAGGAAGTGTTTGACCAATTGTAACAGGGTTTGTTAGAATTCCTACTTAATTTCAGTAGTCGGTAGTGGGAGAATTTGCCCAAGACAGACAAAGAAGATTGTTCCTGCAATATAAAATCTGTCTTTGTCCTTGTTAAAGACCTATAATACATCAATCAGTTGCATATGTGAGGTAGGGGAGGTACAAAGAGGAAAAAAAAGGACAAATAATGGAATAAAGAAAGGAAAATTATAATAGAGAAATACATGCAATGTTCTCTTATTTTGCTGTTCCCAGTGTTACTCAGGCTCTGACTCACATCCTCATCACCATTCTGTATTTCTACAGGAAACCTAACAGATACTTGGCCCTTCCTTTGCCTTACACTCTGCCTAAAGTCAGAGACAGATGGAAGGAATGGAGGGCAAAAAAAGCAGCTAAGAAAATCAAAGGAGGAATAAAATAATCTTTGCTCAACAAGACATGCTCTTCTTATCCTAAGCTCACAGCATGCACTCCTCCTGTAGAGGAACAGGTAACAACTGAGAACGTGTGTTTCCCTCGAAGTGTTGGACAATATGGGAACTACTTGTGAAGAAATGGCATATGGAAGAGCCTAAACATGGCAAACAGGCAAGAGCGAAAAAAGTAAACAGGAAGAAGAAATTCATATGAGAAAAAAGGAGAAATGGAACTGATGAATATTCAGATAAGGGACGAAGAGAATCAACTACAGAAGGGAAAATATTAAGATCTGAGAAAGGGAAAGAATGCCAAAATCACTGAACATAAGAACTGGAGGAGGATGCAGCGTCTGGAGACATTTGCATCCAGGTGTAGCTGTTAGCTCTGCAGTGAACTAGAAAACAAAGCAGTTCATTTGGCATGGGAAATCCATTAGAGAAGACACTTTGTACCTTTCATGCAAAAGTGGTTGATTCAGGGTCTCTGTTTTTTGAAAAACTCACGTATGTCAGCACTTCAGGTACTGGAATAGCTTATTCGTGTTGAAACATGGACTATTTGCTCTTTTTCCATTGAGAACAGATTAAATTTCAAGTTCCCCCACTTGGTTAGCAAAAGCATTTCCATCAGCTGGAAACACTTTTCAATCCATCTTGCCAACTTTTGACCTATGCTAGTTTCTTTTGGAAGGTGAAACCAGTCAGGATCAGGCATGGATAAGCAATTCTCCGCTGAGAGCATGTCAAATAGACACACAGCCTTCCCTGAGCCGGAATGCAGCAAATGTGTATTTCTTGAGAATAGACGTTTACTCAGAACTGTTCATATGGAAGCAAATAACAAGAACCTATGTCACTCCGCAGTTTCTCTTGTAGATGAGCGTAGGCATCACACGTGCTATTCATTTTCTGGAATAATATTGGAGAGTGCTGTTTATATACTGCCTCTAGACCATCTAATTTAAAGAATGCAGCATATTAAAGCAATTGAAAAAGGCATTTGTTTTTGCAGCACAAAACGAAGAGTCTGATTACTAGACAAAATAATTGACATACTGTTACACTATGCACATTTGCCTGAATACTATGGTATAATAAGCCATTATATAATAACAGAAGACTCCAGCTAATCCCAGCCCAGAAACATTCAGTCTTCCTTCTTTCACTACTGTCAGCGATCCCCCTGAAGTGCCAGCCAGCTGCAAGTTGATTTTTGACTGAGCTCTCCCCTTTGGATGTGAAATGGGAAGACAAGAGATCTGTTGCTACGGCTGGCTGGCAGCTCACAGCACCTGAAGCCAGAGCAGCATTGTCTTTGCAATACTGCAGATGGAAGTACACCTAAGCCCTGCCTCATGTTCTTCCCATTATTCCTCTCTCACCATCCATCCACACTATTTTTTTTAGAACAGGTCATCACAAGTCCAGCTCTCATGGCTCTCCAATTTCCCAGTGATCTGCTGATTGACTTCTTGTTTGCAGGGATGAAAGCTTCCTGCAGGCTGGTTGCACCCAGCAGAGAATACAGATGCCTTGTTGCAGCAGGAAGAAGAAAATCAGAGCTGAAGTCATTATCCCCTTCACCACCACCACTCTCCATCCTCTGTGTAAATGCTCAGACAACATTCCCCCCTTCTTCTTGAGTGTCAAGCAAAATGAAAAGGTTAAATTTGAAGGCTTAGTACGTGGCCTTTGGGTTAGATATCCACTTTTGTTCAAAAAAAAAAGGCTCTACATAGAGCAAAATATTCTTAAAAACACAGCACCAGGAAGGTTCAAAGACTCTATTTGCTACCTTACATGAATTACATGCAAAGTCTAACACTGCTCCCCAGAGAAATACTTCATATCATGCTTCCCTAAACTGACTATTGGAAGACAACTTCAGAACCAAAATCTTGCACCAGTATCCAACATGTCACCGGTGCAAACCTCTACTCTCTGAAACACCATGCTCCTTCACCTAGCTCTTCAAACAAAAATACAGGGACACTAAATCTGGCTCAGGTTAAGTATTCCCATTTCCAATTTTGTCAAGGTTTCCCTTTTTATTGTCTGTACTTAGCATCCCCATTCAATCCTCTTTCCCTAATTCACATACCCACATTTCCTTCTCACAGCAGGAGCCATAGGCAAAGCTTCATGTGAAAAGAGTGTTACTAAGCATTCAGTTTCCAGTGCCACGTGCCAGCAAATGTCCACTAGATGATGGACTGTCCCGCAGACTCCCTCTGCACGCCGTCACCCATGGCTCACCAGTGGTTTGCTACCCCCCGCTGAAGGCAACTGAATGGAACAACTTTTAGAGCAGTTTACTGATCTTTTTAAACCAACAGCTTTTGGGCTTTGAGTGTTTTACAGGTAATTCAGAAGTATAGGTGCAAAATATATGGGCCTAGATTTTGCATTAACACCAAAAATGATCAAAACAACTCCTTAGCTATGATTTATCTATTTGTTTAGAAATGAGAAATGCCAGTACTGTCACGAAGGGAAGAAGTTTATGATTAATCTCCATCTATATTCATTCCTCATAATATCTACTTGAAGATGGCATTCAAAAGTATTTTTTAAAGATTCTGTACTTGATTTTCCATCTAATTCATTAAGAGAGTATCACAGAGAATTCAGGGAAAATAACATTTCTGTAAAACACATACCTCTACGTTCCATATTGTTGTATGAAAACATTTTACAATTAGCTTAATTTTAAGGCAGAAAAATAATTCAACAGAAAATGACACAGGATGACTGGAATAAGCACAGAAAGCACTTGTGTTTAAACACATGTGAACACTGAAGTCAATAATCTACAACTCAATTGAAAGCTCGTGTGCAGTTTTCAGTTGTCTTAACTGACTGTTTCACACACTGACAGTCTTAACATTTCTGCTGCATGAATTTCTGACCTCCCCTCAACGAAGTACAGGGAAACTACACAGTTTTACAGCAGGTACAGAGTAACTAAGCAATTCATACCTTGCTGCCACGGATAACATCCCCAAATACGTCCTCTCCATCAATGAAGATCACCGAGGGAACCCCGAAGTAAGAGTCAGTTTAGGATGCTTGATTCACATTATGTTCATCTTTACTTGTTTGTCATGACACAGATAAAGTAGTAAAGCAGGTACTGCAGATTACACAGAGAACACCTTCCTTTCTCATGAGAAAAGGCTCTTCAATGAGGGAAGAGCTGTTACACTAATGCAACCTCAGGCAATAATAAAATATTATACACCTCTGGGTATTTTGAACATGGAATTCAGTCATTTATTTATTTAAAGTATCATGTAACAGATCTAGAAACAATAGGCACAGGAACTTCAACTATTTTTTTGATGTACGAAAGAGTTTTGCACATAGATACCTGGTGTCTTGCCGTGTCATGGCTGAAGAACTGCAGGTACTTATCAGCTCAGCCTTAATTAATTTACTCCCAATTGAATATCACATTTAGAAGGCAAGAAATTGTAGTTTTATCCTGGAAGACCATTTCAGTCAAATGGGACAAACTGATACCTTATCTGATTTGTATCTATTCTCTCATCATGCAGAGACTTACTATATAGGAATTAAAATTAATTCTAAAAATACCCAGCGGCTATTGCACTTACATATTGCATCTTCCTCGGAATAAAATCCTTCTGAGGAAAATAGCTAAGTTGCTCGAGGCTTGTTTTTTCTTCCATCTCACATGGACATGCCTCAACCATTCATATCACTGTTCCATCAAATTTTTAATCACCTATGTGGAAATACCTACAAGTTCAACAATGTTCTACCGCTTATGTGCTGCTATTTTGGTGTTTTAATTATGCTACTTCACACAGCAGAACAAAGTTTGACATTAGTAATGAATCCCATAAATCGCCACTTTAACGAAATACATTCCCTTGAGGAGAGATAATAGAGGCCATATGAAAGCCCCCATTTCAGCTTAAAACCTTTTCAAACAACCCTAATTGTTTTCAGAAAGCCATTGGCAGGATTATGCCCTGTCTGAGGCACAGAAGAAGTGAGTGAGTTACACTTCTGTTAGCTCATTTTGGTTTCATTTTTATTGTGGTGAACATTTAAAAAAATAATATGATTGAAAATAAAAAATGAAAAGGGAATACAACATAAATTCAATAGCACTGACTCTGGAACAAAAGCATGACAACCTTGTGCTGATGGGCGCTTAACTTTGTCCTACAGATGTACAATCCTTACCATTTTTCTTCATCTCTTCAAATCACTTTACTAGGGAAATGGCCAATGCTGTAATACAAAGACCAGTGTACAGCACACGGGCAACAAAAAATAGTTTCATATTAATATCCAGTGATTCAGCATGTCAGACACACTGACTTCATAAACACCAAAGCTTAGCATGTTGCAATAAATTCTATTAAATTAATTTCTTAGAATGGTAATTGTTGCTTTTATAATGGTGAAATCAACACCACATAGGTATCCCTCTCTAAGGGGAACCCAGTGATCTGGCCTGATTTTTAACTGAGTAATGAAAGCTAATTTAGATGTTAGGACAGCAGGAATGCCACTTGCATG
The DNA here is from genome assembly GCA_039877255.1 of Loriculus beryllinus. Lineage (NCBI taxonomy): Eukaryota > Metazoa > Chordata > Aves > Psittaciformes > Psittacidae > Loriculus > Loriculus beryllinus. The sequence goes on from JBCJKH010017055.1 coordinate 19,444, forward strand.
CCATAATTTCTGCAGTAACATGGGCTTATGCTTTGAATCTAATAGAGATCCACACAGACACAGATCAATATCAAACACTATGATAGCAACAGGCACACACTGTCACCTGTAAGGGTTCAGATGTTTCTCACAACATCTTCCTAAGACAGCTGAGAAAGGAATGAAGTGGAAGCACACAATTCTTTACAGAAACCTGTCCAACTCTTCCCACTGCTCTTGCTTATTCTTTCAATTTGTGTATCAAGAATTTGCCATTGATCCCCTCTCCAAGGATAAGCATGTCCTCTGTCAGCTGAAACATGGCAATAGCAACGGATGCTCAGTTTTGTAAACATATTACCATGCATAATCTCAACACTTGGCATTCTCTCTTCCATGTTTTCAACCCATTTACAAAAGGAAGATTTGGCTATTGCCAACCTGTCTACTCTTCCCCTAGTGCACTGTGGAAAGGATTTCTGTGTGCTAAAAATCAGTACAGCAAAATGCAGATCTTTACATGTCCCCAAAGGCTGTCTCTGGAAGGCAGACCTTTGTACCTGGTTTTAGGGTTCAGAACCACCCAGAAGTGGAGGGAAGTGGACATGACTGAAGGCAGACAGATTCTACTACTTTCTGGCTAAGAAAAAGAGAGCCTGCAATCCTACTGCTATAGACAAGTGGCTCACAAATCCTCCCTTGTGCTCTCCTGGGAGACACTCTTCAAAAGATCTGGCATGTATGTGCTGACCTGGGGATAATGAAGACACTTCTGAATGCTGGCCTGTATCACAGGTTTAAGTAGCCTGTGGGGTCTGGAGCTGCCCTCACCTCACCTGGGTGAATATAACTCACACTAAATTAATTTTCTCAAAGAGAGAAAAGAGAGAATCAATATTTAGTCCAGGATGAAAATGCTTTTCGCTTAAAGAACTCAGCAGTCAAGAAAAACGAGGAGCAATCATTTTGTTCCCATGACAAACAAAAGCTTCCTTGCCAGTAGACACTGTATATTGACAATAACCTGTAAGCATCATAGTATGCATAGTAATAAGATGGTATTTTGCTGCAGTGGATTTCTATCTTGTAAACACTAGGTTTTGGTACTAAACAAAAAAATTTAAAGAATGAAAACACTGCATTTTCCATTAGATAGCATCATTAAAATATTTACACTCAGCAAGCACCTAATCCCTCCTCTGCCAACATCAGTTTTATTTACCATCTCCTAATTTAAATACTAATGCCATAAATAATGACTAAGAAACCATCAAACAATTCAAAATGCAAGAAACAGTAAATTGGGTGGTTTTTTTTGAAACTATTATTTCATTTCATTGCAATTACTTTGGTAGAGCACCAAGCTACCACCAAAACCCGCCACACCAAATTAACCAGCTTTTTAGTAACCATGGCAGGTCAAGTAATTAAAAACTGAAGGTTTGGTAATGAGACTTAAAGACGTTAATTTACAATGACACAGTTTCTCTTTTCTGTATTACCTCACATACTTAGTACGAAATCCTTGAAGGGTCAAACCCTTGTGTCATCTAGAGATGATTTTGATCACTCTTATCTGAACTGTACGCATTTTGCTTCTAATACAACTTCCAGTCTTCACCCTGTCACATCAACTTCGCCTTTAGTGGCTTGATTCTGCTTCAAAAGATGTTTATGTCATCACCTGCTGCACTACACAGACCTCAGTGGTAACTATGTCACAGGCCAAATAAAACCAGCTTCTGTTAGCCACCCCTTGTGACAGGTATGAACAGTTCTGGACCTTCAGCTTATAGAATGGCATAAGCTCGTATTTAATTAAACAAAACCGCTCAAGTGAAGACCAAATCTCCATAGTTTTGGGTGTATTTCCGAATGTATTTTTAAACATTCATGACTGCAGTGTGTCCTAGAAGAACTTGATTGCATTAATGCTTTCCAACAGCTTTTAATCAAACCAAATTAAGTACTATATGTAGCATTTCACCATGATGAGATGTTTCTTCTCTTTTGTTTGGGTTGGTTTTTTTTCAGTTATTTCCAAATACGATTATATCTCATTTTCCAGAAAAGCAGCACCTATATGAGTGGCCAGTGAAAATAAACACCAATAGAATTCAATAACTTGCTTTTCAATAAGGATGAGACTTGAGTGTAGGCTCACCTTAACTGGCAAGACGTTAGAAAATGGATATTGATATGGATTGAGAAGACAGTGAAAACAAGATTAAAATGCAATCAGAAGTGTTATTTTATTTTATTTGTACATGGTTTTTGCTGAGCCTCAATAAAACTCCTGAGCAGAAAATAGGTGGAGATTAAGCGAGTACTTTACAGAAGGATAAGATACGCTTGCTCTGTCCCTCCTCCTCCCTTTATATTCATTTATAGTCATTAGGGGACTTGTTGCCTTTTTTTCCTTTTTCTTTTCACACCAGTCTAGAAACACAGCAATAGCCAGGTTCATGCATGGAGAGGATGGCGTAAGCTCCAAGTACATTTCCCAGTCCCCAAACTCATTTAATATAAAATCCTCAAGTTGAGGACATAACAGATATTAAACTGATAAAAACATATGCTACACTTGATCTTTGCCAAAAGGTCAAGAAGCAAACAGGAATCAGCAGATTCGATGGTTTCTTGGTTTGATTCAGTGCACATACTGAGACTGAAACATCATCAGACTTTAACACTGCAGCAGCAACAACAATTATGTAGCTTTATCACTCTGATTTATCTCAAGAAGCTACAGATCCCAAGTAACTCACTCCAAGATTTCAAGGAGCTCATGATTTTGCACACACAGTAACCGTTCCAGAATAGGAATTTGGGAAAAGTAACAATGCCATGTCCGTTCTCCCAAAATATTCCAGTCTTGGTCTGGTTATTTCCTCTTTGGTTAATCAAATAAAAAGCATAAAACACTAAGCAACCTCCTTTCTAACCTCCTGTTGCCGCCCTACCCCTGCTCCAAGCATTTAAGAAACCTTCTGATTTCTGAATCATTATGGGGTATTTTAGACCCTTTGCCCCATGGGTTAGAGAGCAGCACAGCCCCCCTACAGAAAGTATTTCACAGAAGTCAAAAAGCTGAGGGAGCTTTTAATAAACAGCACACTAAATACAGAACTACACAGTGCAGTGCATTTTTTTAATACTTGCTCGACTCATTAGAGCATCCTACACGCTAATTCAAAGACTACATCTCAGTCTTGCCGAAGCATGAGTTTTAATTACTCTGTATCAAATTCCACAAATATCCACACACAAAGAACACAAAGATAATACTGCTAAGGATTAATAAAAAAAGATCATCCCTGTGCATGGAAACTATAAAGATCCTTTGAAGTTAATGAGTAATAACAAAAGATATTTGAATAACTTGGAACAAGACAACAATTTCTCTAAAATTATTTACATTTTTAAGACCTTTGTAAACAAGCTTGGAAAGCTTTTTATTTCCCATTATATTTTCAATCATTCATTAGAATCACTAATTATTCATAAGAATAGAACAGTGGGTCAAAAGTAAAAGGAATTGTATTTTCACAACAGAAATACCCAGTTAATATAGTGATGTTGGTGCTCCAAACTGCACAAGAGAGCCAGCCAACTATAAGGCAATTGTTTTACTTTCAATACAGATTATTCAGTGAACTACTATCAGTAAATCTACTGGATTTTAATGAGTTAAAATATTTTAATAGCACAGCTTTGTTCTTCAGTTTAATCACCTTTCCCTAAGGCTCTGAACAACATTTCAGCGTGTGCTTAATTTGCTACTGAAGTCAACAGAACTTTCAGTGAATACTGGACATTAAACACGCGCTTAATGAGATTTACTGAATCAGAATGCATAAAACCCAATGTGAGCAGAATCAAAGCCCAGAGGCTTTAGCCAACTCCACCCTGAGCTCCCTGAAGATATAGGGCCTCCAAAATGCGAATGAAGACTTTATAATTCTTATGACACGTCTACTGCACATCCTTATTGCTGAAATACTTGGATAGCAAAGCACATACCAGACTTTATTGGTCTTTAAAGTAGGAAAAAGGAAAACCCCTTGAATTTACCCTAAAATACTAACTGGAAGCTTTTGTGGAATTTAGTTTGGCATCAGGAGTTCAGCAATACCCTTTGACATGAGACAACTGTTGATTTGTCTCATGTTTCCCCCAGAAAGAAAATGTAGTATAATTAAAATGTTTTGACTGGAGACAGGAGGGAATGAAGGGTTGGAGTTAAGAGATATGTTTTAACTACTAGCTGCTCTGTGAAAAAAGGAGGAATGCAATGCACTATCAGTACCTCACTTCCTCAATCATCCAGGCAAACTGTGTTGTCCTCTCATATCTGCATATGAACATCTGCAGTATACCAGATGATACTCTTTCTCTGATTAAATTACCTGCATGCCTTTCAGCCCTTTTTTTTACTACCAAAGACAACCAGACCAGTAGGCATTAAAAAAAAAATGGATTTGACCCCAAGGGAAAAATTCTCCAGGTCCCACACTCACTGTAAGTGTGCAAATCTGACTCAGCAATATTTTAATTCTTTCTCTTCTATCTTACACGGCGGATCTGGTTCTGGCAAGAAATGTCAGAGAGACTCTTTTTTGCTGCCCAGAAAAACTAACAGCGTATTGGGAGAAATGTTTAGCAATTTCTCTTCACAATATACTGTCACTGAACCTTTCTCTAATATGCTAGCAAAATCAGCAAATTTGCTGATTTAGATTTTGAACATACGGATCTTCAACAGGGCAGGCATTAGCATGGAAGGAGTTAATCTTGCCCACTTCTTTTACAAGTAACAAAGGCTGGGAACAGCTGTCACTCAGGTGATGAATACAAGCTGCCAGCCTTTTAAACAGCAGGTACAGCATTGGAGCTCTGAATTAATTAGCATTCAAAAAGCCTAAACACCGCTTGATAACTCCACAAGATCATTTTTGTCCTTTCTTGCAAATTAATACTGCTATTAAGATGAGCAAGGACACAATGCACATTGTAATTGTACCGATTAAACAAAGTTTCACAAAAAAACAAATTAGGGGGTCTAGCCAAGAATGCATCAAGTCAAATACAGCACTGCTGCAGATAATGTACAGGAATTCATCTTCACTTTTCCAGGGCATTCACAAAAACACCTAACAGTATGAATTCCTGTGTAAATGCATTAAATGCTTTCTGCATATAAACACAGGCTTCTCAAAAGTTCAAGTTTCTAAATGCTTAAACAGTGGCTTTGTCTCAGAAGCATTCCGGCTATTTCCATAGAAAAGCTACTTTTAACATACAGATATACATTGAAAGGACAAATTAACAAGGTATGGGAGATTATATTTATGTCTCAAAAACAGGGCCTCCAATAAATAATGTTGCAACAACTACAACAAAGTCTACACAACCCGGTGTGAAAACCTTTGCTCCTATATTATCATTTCATTTAAATGACAAGCATATTTTAAAAAGCATAAAAAATGACTGATAGCAGAATTTAATGATGTTTAATAAGTGGCCATCTGTCAACAGTCATGGTGTAAAAAAGAAGCACATTATGATTTCCCGAAAGATTAGAAATATTGATGCTAATTAAAAGGCACATTATCGTTATCTCAAAGCAATGTCTAAACACTACGCAGACTTCAAGTCCAGCAAAGGGAAAGGGGGAGAGACCTATGGCTGTAACTGTTCCTCAAATGGGTCATTTGAGTTGATAATCTCTAAAACTGGTGTTAGACAATGTACAGATCAGAACTTGGCAAGTAGCAGATAACTCCCAACTGGGTGGGCAAGCAATTAAACCCTGACCCGACGTATGGAAGATTATCTATTTTAAACTCAACTCTTTAGAAGAAATCTTTGGTACATTTTTAAAAAGAACTGCAAAAGAAGGGAACTATGCTAAACATGGCATTTCACTATTTATTTTTTCCCCAATTTTCCATACAGGGTAATTCAAAACAAATCACACTTGGCATCACCGTGCCCAAGCATATGTTTAATTGCACGGTCCTGAACTGCGGTGTACTAAGTATTTTTAGATGAGAAATGGATTGATGTCACACACCATAAGGGACTTGCATGGCCACTTATGACCAAAACCCACACACAAAGGAATAAACCCACGAACATGGTGTTCTGAAACACTTTTGGCTATTTGGGCCTTTAAGAACACCATTCTGGCATCCAGGGCTGCTTTGGCTCCTCATGCTGAGTGCTCTGGGGGAATTAGGTACATAAAGTAGGTGGTTCAGGCTATTGCTAATGTTTGCCTGGAGCTCTACCTTCAACATTAATAGTCAGTTTATTATAATTTAAAATGTGGTGTGTATTGCCATTTTCATAATTCATCTTGATCAGAACCTCTTCTAAGCAAACAGACTTCTGTTAACCTCAAATCCATCCTTCATGTTTGAACAGAAGCAGGCAGCAGCCCTTAACACACTTTTTTGTCTCAGTATGTATAAAGCTGACAAGACTTTTTTTTTTTTGCTTGCAGAGATGTGAAGCTATAGGCTGTTGCAAATGTTCCCTGTCCTTGGGATACAAGGAATGGGAAGCACGACATAACTGATCCCACCTCCCACATCATGGAAAATGTATGTAGAGTCCCAGGTACAGCAATATTGATTCTGTGAGCCTTGCTCATCAGTTTAACAATTTTAAGAGGCCAGCTGAAGAGTTTCGTGTTGCCAGAGGAAAGAGGCAGGTGGGTGGTGTGGAATACTCCAGTATTCTTTGCTGAAGAAGTGAAGCACAGACAAAGTAAAAGGCATGCTGGGAAGAGATGGAGAAAACAGAGATGGCAGAATCACATTGAAATTGTGGAAGAAGGGGCAAACTCAGTGTCACTGCCATGCTGCAGAACAGCACAGCTACCCTGGCAATTGAGGCCCAGGGCCACGAGTACCCATACAAAATTAAGAGAAGTTATTTTTTCCCTCTGTATTTTCCACAGCAAACCTTTTCACCTGTAACTGCCACTATCAAATTAGCAGTGTAAGCTCCTCTAGTCTTCCTCCTCAGGTCAAGGAATCTATTCATCACCCCCAAGTGAAGCGTATTTCTATTTTTACTTGTCATTTTCAAACCATCGCTTCACACAGGTGTGACCTCTGATCCTGATTTTCCCTTCCTGCACTCCCCTTGCTATTCTCTCACAGTCCTCTATTATCTCTTCCCTAAGAAATATTAAAAAACTTAAGAAAGACGTCCCTGGTTTTGATTACCCTATTCCAATCTAACTCCTTGATCTTCAGCATAAACACTTCCATCATTCTGGCATTTTCATTGACTTAAATTAAATGCAGAGTGAGTAATTATTTCACAATCCCCTTGTCCTTTCATACACATATCTTCTGCCTTACACAATGACAAAGTATTACCTCCCAGGTCCTTAAATGGTTCAGATACTTCAGATACACTTTGGATATGAATCTGACATGACAGGACTCTTAAGTAAACCTTGTGAGACTTACCCAGTACTAATTATTAGCAATTACAGGGCTTTGCTAATGTTGAGCTCCAATGCTCAAACATGATGTGAGCCGTATAACCATACAGCTCTTCCACTGATTAATAGGTTCCTCAGGATCCTCATAAGCACTAGCTACAAGATCCCCTGTATTTTGCAGCCTGCTAAATGCAAATTCAGTGAAGCTGACGCCAAAAGGGAAATTCACAGTACTGGGTAGGTAGAGTTGAGACAGGAGGTCTAGACAGACATACAGAAATGAAAAAATACCAACCGTATCCAGTTTTAGCTATGTTATTTACTTCCATCTTCACTACATTTGTTTTAAATTGTCACCAAATACTTTATTCTTCGTGCTTCACAGATTCGCCTTCTGACTCTGCACAACTGTTGTACATTGTATAGCTGTTGGAGCAGAAGTGCAATGTATTAAAAGCTGAATAATTGTAAGTTGGGGCATATGGCACTAAGGAGAATGTAGGAGTTAGGAGGAAGAAGGGGGTTTTGTTTTGATTTTTTCAAGAGTCCGGATATGACTAAAGCTTTATCCGGAGGGCAAAGAAAATATCCCTTGTTTCTGTGTCTCTCCACAATTCGAAAAGTTCCTTGTTTTTTTCTTCTTTTTTGGCTTTTTTTTTTGGGGGGGGGGGGACGTACAGGGAAAAAAAAGAGAAAGGGATGTTTAACATTAAGTCTAATTTACATGAAAAATAATAAACCTTTCTTCTGGTTCTCTTCTTGTGTCCCAAAAAAATCCGTTCTCAAACAGCACTGAGGTTTCTGCTGAAAGCAGCACAGAAATGAGCTAGCTGCTGTGTAAACATGTCAGACTTCATCGCTCACATGCATTGAAATGACCAGCATAGTTCACGCTTCTCAAAGGTATTGCTTCAAGCTGATTGCTGACTCAAGACAAGAACACAACTCTGGTCACAGTGAGTTTCTGAGCATTTTCTCTGCAGCTGCAGGGTATAGAGGGCTTTCTGTTTGTTTTGCTTTTTTTCCCTTTTTCATATGAAACCTCAGATTCTGAAGTACAGTTTGGCAGCACCAGGCTGAATTCGCTGCCAGTTTCCTAGGGTACAGAATCTCTAACAACACAAAGCCCTGACTATCTTCTTGCCCAATAAATAATCAAAATTGTGCACCACGATCTGCTTTAAAAATACGACTTCTTGGTTTTACCTCTTGGGTGCAGCTAATCCTTTCTGTCAAAGAGGTTTCATCCCTAACCAGTCTGCCTGTGACGTGTCAGCTCCCAATACATCTCTTAACAAATCCTCCATGCACAGCGTGGCTCACGGAGTGCACAGGTTGCAGAAAGGACCGCAGGGACTGAGCCTCTCCTCTCTAATGGGATCAGAAAGGCTGTGCTTTCACAGGGAAGATGCTCATCAAAAGAGAGGATGGGAGAGAGCGCTCTGTCAGGGAAGCCTAGGCTCACGTATCGCATTTTGGGTGCATAAGCAGAACAGAGCATTCGTGGTATTTGTATTCCTGAACACCTCTGCTGTCAAGCTGAATTACTGGTCACGTGTTTATTGCTGTCATGCTGGAAAGCTGCCCCAGGAGATGTTTGCTTCATACTCAGCAATTTTAAACAGCTTTTCCCTAGGCTTTAGGGGCTAGTATTGTGTAACTTGTTCTCTAGGACTTGTCATTCCTTTTCTCCTGCCCTCTTCTGTCTCTAATTTTAAGCTTGTTCATTTTAACCCAACGTATAAAAAGCAAGCACAAGAGGCAGCAAAAGCTGGATATAACGTATTTGCCAGCAGTGAATTATCAGAGGATTTCCCTGGTTTTGCAGCAGGAATAATGGGAATAAACTCAGTGAGACCTACTGGCTCTCCCCACTTACACAGGTTTCTTTAAACGCTGCCTGTCTCTCTATCAACAGCAGTCCGCATTTAATGTGCAGCTGGTGAGGGGAGGAAGGTGACAGACACCACCATGCTCTCCTGCTTCCTGTGGTACCCTCACTGACCTCTCCTCTCACACCATGCAGCCGCTTTCTTCTGCTTTCTCAGGGAAACAGCTCCATTTCCATCCCTTTGACAAGGAAAGAAAAAGCACATTTGAACTCAGTGGATGGACACTTGACACCTAAAGGGTGTTCCTCCAGTTATCTGGGATTTTCAACCAGTTCCCACAGGACTATCCAGGCTTCTCTGACATCTTCCATCATGACAAGAGTTTCAGTTCACTCAATGACCACACGTGCTGCAAAAGCTGCTCTTGATGGGAGCCAAACTGCTAATAACAGAGCGATTACAATAGCCTTGTAATCAAAACTTAAAGGTAGTTTTGTCTTCCGAGATGTCTGAGAAAAAGTTTGACTCTGTATATACCTCCAGGCACATCCATTACTACAGTGAAACCATGTAACTGAAGGTACTTTGAAAAGCTGTTTTTATATCCTGTTCTTGGATCAAGCACATGGTGCAGCAGAACAACACAGTGAAATGTCAGCTCACATCCTACACCACTTTCCTTTCAGATTTAGCATCTTCTATCACCTCAAAAACTACAAGTTTATCTGCAGCAAGTCTTCAAGTAATTCTATAATTTACATTATGTTCTATATAGTTATTTACTGTTACAAGCAGTTGAGACACCCAAAGTATATTCTATGGAGTTTCACCTTGGGCTTTCTGCCGAAGTGCTGGTACTGCAAAGCCTCTGTGGGACATCTGCACACACATAAATACTGCTGCAGACATCAGGCAAGTTCACAGACACAAGTCTATATAAAATGTTTCCTATATACAAAAATCCTAAATGAACTGGAGGCATTCATAAATAATGTGTATTAATGGGCAGAAATTTCTTCACACAGACTCTACAAACAGTTGCAGGATGAATACAGTGCTGTTTTCTGCAGTGGGAGTCCTTCTCCTGAAAGCGAAGGGACCAAGCCAAGCTGCCCAGGGACACTTATCAAAATGAGTCTGAATAAACCAGGTGCCTCCCTGTACAGCAAGGTTAGACCCAGCCTCACAGTTCCTATGCTGGACAGCAGTAGCACTGCTTGAATCAAGACCTCCATGAACCGACCAGCTTTTCTGTTCTCAGCGTCCATGCAGAAGCCTCCTATTTGTCACCATTCCCTTCCATATCTCAATTGCTTTTACGGTTGACTCAATGTTCTCAAAGGTCTTTCCCACCTTAAATGATTCTATGTGCAATAAGAAATGACAAAATTTTGGGTTTGATGAATCACTTGGACCTAATTTTCATTATATCAATGCTTGTACCAAGCACAGATGTGAAGAATTATGAATTTATTTTATGCTTCCTTTCATATGTTCATAGCAATACAAATTCAGATTTATTGTATTATTGCTAACTGAACTTCACATCCATTCATGTGGGAAAGCATTCAAGGAACACCCAGATTCCTAAATGGATGTTATTTGTTCAGGTAAAAAGAATTAGGCCACATTCACTCCCTACACCTTGCAATTAGGCAACATCCTGAGGATTTAGAAAAAGAGAAAGAAGGGCCATCTGAACGGATTTGGCTATCTGAGCCCATTTTCCCATCTGCTTTCAGAATGGCTAGTCAGTCAGCTGTCAGCTAAACAATTCCCAAAATTAAACCAAAAAAATAAAAGTTAACTGACATGATACACTGTTAAATGAAAGCACAACAGCAGCAAACCCACACAACTCTTCCTCTTGCCCAAGCAGTGAAGCCAGAGTACGCTGTTATTTCAGAGGGACACTTGTCTCTCTGAACAGAACCCCTGCTTCACCTAATAAATTGGGTTTATGTGCTTATATCCAGTAACTTCAGCTGAATTTAGACACCTGGTGAACTTTGTTGTTGTTGTTTAACGGAATATAAAAGTAAAAAGACTTACTTAAAGAGACCTTACAAGTGAATCAGATCTGCTGCAGGAAGATAATAGTAAAGGATAAACAGAAAAGTGCACAAATTCCTTGTAACAGTCAAAGACTTTGGCTTTTCAAGGCATCTGGCGATCTAAGCAAGTCCACTGGGACCACATGGCATGTAAACAAATTAGCATTTTGTTCAAACGTCAATCAACAAGATCCTTCCATTCAAACCCAGGTCAGCTGCACTGGCAGCTGTTATTCCTGTCTTACATGGAAGCAGGGGAGTGGGTGGAACACCATTCTACTCTGAAAACGGCTCCTTAAAACCTTACAATTTTCATTTAAAAAAAATCTATACAAACAAACATTACAATTCCTGGGGGGAAATTCCCCAACTCCTTCCTCCATCCTCTAACATGCTAGAGATTAAAAGCCAAACTATTTCACTCTGAACAGCAGCAATCAGTGTGGTTTTCACAGCTCACACTGTATTGCTCATTGTCACTGCATAAAGGACCTCAGACCTGGTTTTACACTCTGAGGTCAGTGACATAATGCAAGCTCTGAGAAAAACACAACAGGAAAAATATTGGTATAAAATGTCCATCACCAGATCAAGGGATGCTTGAAAAGAATTCTGTCAGACTGCCCTCTTAAATTCATTGCAGAAGGGTAGCACCTCACCATTGAAGCAGCACAGTGTGAGCCAATGAAGCTAGGCAGGTAACACCATATAATCCCAACAGAACAGCATGGCCCATCAATGCGAGTCTTCAAAATCCTTCTTGAAGGTACCACATCCAAATGCAGTCTGAAATACGCTATAAGGGTGCACTTGGGAGTGAGGTGGGGAAAGGTGGCGGGCAAAACCAGGAAGAAATGAAAGCCACTCATAAAACCAGACAATTTTCTTGGTCTTTTAACTGTTTGTCAAAATTCTGAGTAGCTTTCTTTAATGAGGTTTGTTCACTATGAAGAAATAACCCTGAACTTTGCCAAAACCAGTCTCAATTTGTTAAAGAGACTATGAACTGCAAAGAACACACACACACGTTCTCCCTCTTAGCCAGGTAAGAAAACAAAACGTGATCAAGCCGCAGGTGATAAAAAGTCAAGAATAAAATCCAGTCTCCTTCACTGTGCATGAACAAGCTGTGCTCATAATCCCTTTCCTAGGTATTCCTAGCACACTGTACAAGAGTTTAAAAATGTGTCACACATGACGGTTCTCCTAATACCTTTAATTAACACTACCAGAAGTTATAATGAAAAAGGATTACTTCTTTTTTAATACACTAAGACCTCGAGCTCCTGTTATTTTACATTCTGGTAAAAAGGAAATGAACAATGAAACTACATTTTGGGATTTAAGATAATCATAAGATTTTAAGTTGAAGGGCAGGAAAGAGGCTTCAATTTTGGATTTGCTTTTAACAGATACAAGCCTTATGTGCCTTTTTTATTACAAAGACTCTCATTTAAAATTTCACCCTTTTGAATTCCCAACATTTGTTCACAAGCTGCATCTTCCCTCTGTCCCAATGTAAATGACAAACATGGGTTCCCACTGAATGAAAGGAAGCTCGTTAATAACTGCCTTTATTGTTATTTCTGGCTGTCTCGTAACACCCTCTGGATCTTGCTCTGAATGCAAAATTCTGAGCATCATCCTGGCTTCCATGTGCTTGCTTAAAATAAAGCATGGCTATTTACTGTTTGCAAACTCTGCTGCTCCCATCTGACAAAGGCAACTGATCCTCCCTGGCTAAAAGCTGGGGTACAGGGACACAGCAAGATGATGGTTAATTGACTCCAAAGTTCTTAGATGTCCATGTGAAAAGCTGGCAAGGTCCACCCAATATTCACTTCCCAGTTTTTCATGAGGTTCACTCTTCCCTGATTTCAGTGGCAGCTGTAGGAAGTGTAGTTGTCCAGGCCTCAGTCTCTTTGCTCCAGGAGTGACTGGAGGCTTGATTCCTAGAGATTTATCACCTTCTGCAATCAAACATTCTTTTGGGCTCTTTGATCACATCATTAAAAACTGAATTATGATGACTGATAATGACCAGTCATCATTAAATTATGATCGAATGATGATGATGATGATATACAAAGGAGGAGACTTAAGCAAAAGTGTTCAAGTGATTGTAACTCACTGACCCTTTAATGCATAGTCTCTATAACAAATTTCCAGGATTTGAAGGCTGGAATAAAAGACTGAAAATCGTTTGTTTGGATTACTATTTTTCATGTAAACTGGTTGTTTAGGGTTTGTTTCGGTTTTGGTTTTTTGTTTATTTGTTTTGCTTTGTTTTGTTTTAATGTAAACTGGAAAGTCAAACTGGTATCCCATTACAGAGCAGGATGTTGATGCCAACAGGCATATCATCAGTTCCAAAGATCCACTTATCAAAAGTCAGGTTCTTAAGCAATTGAAAGTAAAAGACAGAAGTAGCAGATTATCTCCCATGATAACAGGATGATAACATACATATCTACTACTGTGTTTCATACAGTATTTGCTAAGGCAGAGAAAAATCCTGAGTTCAAGTCCAGATTCTTGATAAAGGTGCTGCACTTATTACAGATCCATCCCAGCCAGCTCCACTCCTCCTGCAGAACACAGCTCTACAACATTCACACCTCTGCTGAGCATGAGACAACAGGGGTGTTCAGTGCTTTACTCTACCTTGGAGCCACTTAGGCAGAACCTTTTACAAGAAAAAACAAAACAAGCCCTTAAGAACTTTCAAACCCTCGCTCCAAGCAGGGGCTCTGCTTCCTAAATAAAATAAACCTTCTATTTTTGTTTTAATAAGGACAAAACAACATTCAACTTTACTCTTGGTCTCATAAACACTTCAACTTTATTCAAATGGGCTTTTCAGGCGAAAGAAAACAACGAGCAAAACCAACTATGCCAGGGCACACAAGGGGTATAAAAATATCTCAATTCAAAATGCAAATAAATGAAATATGAAGAACTTATAAGCAGCTGACAAAGAGAACTAAAAATTAAAAGTAATAAACAACGTAAAGTAAAAATGCCACTCGCTCCACCCACAATTGTATTACTTGAGTACTTGAAGATCCAAACTGGCACGGAGTTCCCCAGCAGGAACTGTGGGACTACACAGTCCCTGTTCTGAGAGGATTTAATGAATGTTGGCCTTAAAATCATACCCTGTTAATGCCGCCATGCAATTCCAATGAGAGCTTGAGTGCAACTGTGCCACACTTGGAAAACCTGATTTAACAGATTGGAATAAATTTGGAAGCTAACTATAACATGATGTAAGACAGAATATAAATTTATTCCCACTGCCAATGTATTTTGTCCAATTGCTCTGGCATGTTATATTGACCTGAAAAAAAGCAGCATGCGTATGTGTGCAAATCTGAGTGCATTACACACACACCTCTCCCAGAAAGCATACCTATGTGGGATTGATGGCTGCAGACAGTATTTCTAATGGCATTTTTAATTGGCACTATGATGATTAACTGGGGCCTTCACACAACTCCAGGAGTTCTCATTACCCAACAGCATGGCGCCCTGGCACACTGTGTGGGTAACTGTTATTACTAAATAGTCACCACATCATGAGACACTGATAAGATCAATTTTATACATGTCTACGAACCCCAGAAACTGAAGCCTACTACTGAGGCAGCGGGCGAATTCTGATTCTTTGTTAATATATTATTTCAGCAGTGCTCATATGCTCAAAAGGCCTTCAGAAAGATATGGAAAAGAGGCCATGTATGTAATAAGGATTAAGTACTCTGTGTACTATTCCTTGCCATTGCAGAAGTTTATGTTTGCTTATGTGTACACACAGGTATTGTGGTTACCCCACAGACTATGGCAGGAGTTAGCCAAGCTGGGGGAGGTTATCACACATCAGTGACTGCTGGCAGAAGAGCAGAAAAGGCCATCACACAAATACCACAACTACACCTGGCTGCTGCTGCCTTTCACTGACAGAAACACCTGATGTGCTGCTGCTTAGATAAGATCCAGCTTAGGTGTCCATTGAGAACACTTTCATGAGACCTCACCTGGAGCATTGTGTGCAGTTCTGGTGTCCTCAACATAAAAAGGACATGGAACTGTTGGAACAA
>JBCJKH010017060.1:0-58125 GCA_039877255.1 Loriculus beryllinus
GGAAAAAAATGTGCTGGGTTGCTGGTAGCTCAGCTGCATCAGAAGGATAAACTATTCAGTAAATCCTGGAGGTACTGAGTTAGAAAAAAAACTACTGAAGCAATTCTGTATCAAAGGCAGCTCAGTTTCTGAGTTATTTAGGCAGCACCTGTTGTTTCTGTAGACAAAAAGCCCAGAGAATTCTTCTGTTTGGATAAAGGAATCCAGGAGTACCTAAGCATACAGGAGAGCACCAGTGCTGAACTAGCATTGGACAATAGGAGACTGCCTTAAGTGCTGGATATTGCTGCTACTGCTCCAAAAGGCAGATCAATACAAATCCAAGAAATTATATTTTTATTTGCATGTCTCTAAGCGGGCTGATAACATACTTCAGTTAAAGAGCAAGTCTGAGGAGCACAGTCTCTCTCAGTGTCATCACTCACAGTAAAGAATTTCTTCCTAATATCTAATCTAAATTACCTGTTTTTGGTTTAACACCATTCCCCCTTGTTCTATCTCTACATGGACTTGTAAAAAGTCCTGCTCCAGATTTTTTGCAGACACCTTTTAGGTACTGGATGGCTCCTCTAACGAATGTCACCTCTTTAATGTTAAAAATACTGGAAAATAGACCACAGTTTCCGTCTTGCTGTGCTGAGCTTTATTTATAGATGCTTATATTTAGGAAATCTTAAAAGCAAACTGAAATACAGAAGAAAAACATTGTTTCATCATTATGGTGATCAGGGTTATGTCACACTTTTTAAAGAGAGAGAGAGATTTCCTATAATATTTTGTTAATCTAATAAATTTTATAAAGCATTTGAAAGTTAATGGATACTGCAAGCTATTTATGTATTTGATACTAAGAAGTAATGCTTTATCCTAAACTAGATTTGTTTTTTTGTGACTGCATTGTCTTTTTAATGGTTCTTTGGAGAGCTGGCTGTGTATGAATATGGTATATATGAATACAAACCAAACATTGGTGAAATTTACTTTCTAAATAGCAAAGTTCTGACATTAGTTTGAAATGAGAGGACCCTTTTTAACAGAGAGCATATGCTTCGCGTTTTAGGTTTTGAATCTGATTACAACACTAATCTGTTTTTCAGAAATAGATGGAGCACATTTTTTAAATTAAAACTTAAAAGAAAATTAAAAGGCATGTTTTAAAAACGTAATAGAGGCAGTTGGAATTACTCACTTTCTAGTTCTAAAAGAAGTTCTAGTTCTGCCTCTACAGTCTTGACCTGAGAAATGTAACTGTTTATGTTAAATGTTAATGCACAGGAAGAAAAATGGAGAATTAAATATTCTCACTGGCAGAATATTCCTGTCCTAATTTTTTTCATTGATTTCTTCTACCAAAACAAACAAACAAAAAATCATGAATTTTCTTTCAGCCAGAAAATGTCTTTCCTTACGTTGGAGAGCTGGACATAGCAGCACTTACTCTCCTACCTGGGATATTGATAGAATGATGGAAAATTCAAAGCATAGTTCTAGTCCTGCTTTGATTGACGTACTTTTGTGAAGTGGCAATTTATAATGATACTGTGCAACTCAGCAGATCACTGATTAGATGAATTTGTTGCTATTACTTTTGACTATAAAAATTGCCTTGTGCATTGAACAAGCCTTGCTGTTTCACATTTAAAACTCAAAAGCTCAATATAAAAAAGTTAATGTTTGTTGCTAATATCTAAATGTTGTGTCTATATAAAAATTACAGAAAAATTAAGCATTAAAATTACTACAGGGATTTCTTTTCCAATTCTTTGGCATTTTAGACTAACGCAGCCAGTGAAATTAATTGTTTTTCCTGGGTTTGTGTATGGCAAGTACAATTGTTTATGAAGTCTAATCAACACAAGAATATTTTGCTGTTATAAATATATCTATTTTGTCTTGTAAAAACTTCTGCTCCTGGCAGACATATGTGGACTTTCAAAAGCCCCAGTACAGCTACAGCAGTACTGGCAGTCAAACCCACTTGACATCCTATTTCGTTGTTGGACCTCTTTGACCCTTGGAAGTTTTCTCTGTCCATTGAGAATTTGCTGGAACAACTTATTTTGGGTTCAGAAAAGTTCTAAATTCCAGTTAAAACAGTATAACTGAAAGCCTGATTTTGAAATTTGAAACACTTAAGATCAGTGTTTAAAAAAAGAAAAGTCTTACTGTAATTTTAAAATACAGAATAATTTTGCAGGTTGGATATTTTATAAGTTTAAGCATTTTAAGTATTCAGTTTAAAAGGTTTAAATTCAGTTAAACACCTGCCAATTTGGTGTTCAACTGAATTTTAGCCAGCGTCATCTTAAATTGTAAGTTAACCAGTAGCACTCTTCAACACATACACAAGCAGATGTAGAAGTCTTTCTGTATTTTACACTTCATGTTTGTTTTAATTAACATATAATTGAGCAACTATTAGAAGATGGAGAAGCTGTCACACCGTGTATGTTTGACTGTCTAACTTTGGATACTTATATTAGAGTCTGCATTCATTTAGGCTGGAGCCAAACTTGGGTATCCTAAGCTGTCTCCTCCCTCCTTAGAGGTACCTACTTTCTCTCTTAGCAGCAGGATCTGGTGAAGTATGTGATGTGAATAATTTCCTGCTATTTCTAAGAGCAGTTCTGTCACATGTTAACTAGCCACAAATGGCTTCATGTCAAAACACATATATTACACTCACCAACTCATCCACTGATGTTGCTTTGATCTCCTCTGGGGTAGGCTCCAGCTTACATACCCACGCTTACATCCTAACTACAGAAATATCTATATGGTTCTTCTGTACCAGCTGCATCTGGTGGTCTGCAGTATGGGTGTAATACCATCAGTGAATTGAGTACACTGCAATCTGTATTCCCTGATTAACTACTCTAGGATGCGTATGAGGTGTACTGAAAAGTGGTGGGGAACAGGGGAAGCAGCAAGATGTCCCAGCAGGATACTACAGAAGCCATTCTCCCTTTTGAGTAGGGTTTTTTTCATTTCAGGATGTGTTCATTGTTACCCAGAAGACAGCCACATGTAACAGTATTAGTGTTCAACCTGATTAATTCCTGTGTCTTTAATCTTTTACTTTGAGCACTGGAGTTCACCAGATTATTTAATGCTGTTGTGCTGTGATGCATATGCTGACATTCCAGTAATTTGTTGTCCATAGGAATTGTTGCAAATAGCTATTAGCTCACTGGCCTAATACTTTCTGTAGTAATATTTTTAGAGCAGCTCGTACAGTATAATTCATCAGACAATTAAGACTTTTAGTCAGTTAAGTAGTAAGTATTACAAAATTAGATTTAGTCTTAATTCACAAGACTCAAACATTCAGAGGTGAATACATGGGAGTTTTGGCTTACAAATGTAAAATGTCAGCGAAAAAATAAATAATGCAACTTCAGTAGAAGAGACCATGGCATAATTAATAAAACAGTATTCAACCCTCATTTAAAGAAAAATCATGAAATGGCAAGGCTGCTTGGAGGAGATTCAGTTCACTGAGGTAAAAAAAAAACCAACACATTTCTCCCTGTAACTTTTTTGTGACAATTAAAACGCCTGTGTCCCAATCAAAAACAGGTTTACAAAGTGGTTCTCTGGCCACAGCAACTATAGTCTCTGTAGATAACCTCTGTTTCTGCTGTCTTTGCAGAAAGAACACTGAGGTATATCAGTGCTGTCCTGTGACATAAACGCACAGTGTGAGTTCAGGTTGATGCATGTTTGGTAATGATTTCACTTGCAAGCCAGCGTGCTGTGGTCTGTACTTCAATGGGAACCTACATGTATGTGTCATACCTAAGTGCACATTTCAGAGTGGACTTCTGTCATTGCATTCATTAATTATTTGCAGAAATGCACTGCTTAAAAGGAGGCTAGGAGCAGAGGGAAATAACATCTGAACTTGGCTAGCAACCTGCTGAAGTATGTCTTTTTGCCTGCACTTGATCACCTGTTCGTCCATTTCTGCTCTTTCTGTAGAGTTCAGTTACCAATTACTTGAATTCAAGCAGCTGTTGAAGCATGAACAAATATGTTATTATTTATTGCATACACTTTCTCCAGTGGCAAAACATAATATTTTTAATTATTATTGATTTTAAAAGAAAATTGCCTTGGACTTCACAATAAGAATTTAAGCAAATTCTAAAATTACAATATTATTGAGAGAAAATGTGGACTAGTGTTGAATTGTACTTGACTGCCTTATGCCTGTTTTTTCGAGACCTATGTAAGCTAGTTTCGAACATCTGTTCCATTTACTTCAAACTGGAAACCTTACCAACAGCTACATTAAAATGTTTCCGATTCCTTAAACTTCAAGGTTTGCTTCCCTAGGAACAAAACTCTGAATAATCTGATGTGGATGGCCATTGTCAGCTTTTTCCAATACAGAATAGTATTTTTAAAAAACTTTTTATTGGGAGGGGTTGGGGAAGACGATGTGGAGCTGTTTCACTTAAATTTCTGTTACTAGATGTCATTTAAGGAACAAGAAGACCCCTACTGGCATTTGAAGACTACAAGGGGAGGTAGAGGGGAAACTCAGGAATGAATAAATCTAAGAAATTTAACCCAAATCACTGGAATCTTTATAATTGTGGTTTGCATTCACCTGTGTCAGTACTAGCTACTGGTAGTTTCATGTGCTGATTTCTTTATGGGCATTACAACCTGTAGTTGCCAAAACATTTTTCTAATATAACTTTTCTAATGACACAAGGGCAGCCTTGGCTGCACTGGCCATGAAATGATGGAGTTCAAGATCCTTAGAGCAGCACGGAGGGTGCACAGCAAGCTCACTACACTGGACTTCAGGAGAGCAGACTTCGGCATCTTCAGGGATCTGCTTGGTAGAGCCCTAGAAGGAAGAGGGACCTAAGAAAGCTGGTTAATATTCAAGGATCACCTCCTCCAAGCTCAGGAGTGATGCATCCCAACAAAGAAGAAGCCTGGCAAATAAGCTGGGAGGTCTGCATGGATGAACAAGGAGCTCCTGAACAAACTCCAGCAGTAAAAGGAAGAGGAAGCAAGGATGGGTAGCCTGGAAGAATGACTTTTTTACCTCAGTCTTGGTAAGTGCTTCAACCACACTGGTAGAGTCACAGACCGCAATGGAAGGGACTGGGAGAATGAAGTGCTTCTCACTCCAAGAGAAGATTGGGTTTGAGAACATCTAAGGAGCCTGAAGGTGCACAAGTCTGTGGGACTTGATGAGACACATCAGCGGGAATTGGCATATGTAGTTGCCAAACCATTTTCCATCATATTTGAATTCTAAGGCACATGTAAAATTAAGGAGGTGACTGGTCACAGCCAACATGGCTTCACTAAGAGCAAATTGTGCCTGACAAGTTTGCTGGCCTTCTGAGATGGAGTCACAGCACTGGTGGATAAGCAAAGAGTGACTGACATCAGATACCTGGACTTGTGCAAAGCATTTGACACTGTCCCACTCAACAACCCTTTCTCTAAACTGAAGAAACTATTCAATGGATAAGGAGTTGTCTAGATGGTCACAGTCAAACAGTTGCTGTCAATTGCTCAATGTCTAAGTGGAGATCAGTGAAGAATGGTGTTCCTCAGAGGTTGGTGTTGGAACCGATCCTGTTCAACATCTTTGTCGGTGACATGGAAAGCGCAATTGAGTGCACCCTCAGCAAGTTTGCCAGCAACACCAAGCTCTGTGATGTGATCAACATGCTGAGGGAAGGGGTGCTATCCGGAGGGATCTGGAGACACCTGGGAGGTAAACTTCATTGAAGTTCAACAATGCCAAGTGCAGGGTCATGCACCTGGGTCAGGGCAGTCCCTTGTGCAAATGCAGACTGGGTGGAGAAGTGATTAAAAGCAGCCCTGGGGAGAAGGACTTGGGTGTTGGTGGACAAGAAGTTCAACATGGCCAAGTATTGGGTGCTTGCAGCCCACAAAGCCAGCTGTCTCCTGGGCTGCGTCAAAAGGAGCAAGGAAGTGATCCTGCTCCTGTACTCTGCTCTCATGAGACCTCACCTGTGTTCAGCTCTATAACACTCAATATAAGAAGGACCTTGGACCTGTTGAAGCAAGTTCAGAGGAGGCCACGGAGATGATCAGTGGGCTGGAGCACCTCTCTTATGAAGACAAGCTGAGAGACTTGGGGTTGTTCAGCCTGGAGAAGAGTAGGCTCAGGAGACACCTTATAGCAGCCTTCCAGTCAATACCTAAAGGGAGCCTACAGGAAATCTGGAAGGGAATTTTTATAAGAGCAGATAGTGATAGGATGAGGGGAAATGGCTTTAAACTGGAAAAGGAGAGATTTAGATTAGCTATAAGGAAGAAATAATTCACTATGAGGGTGATGAGGCACTGGCACAGGTTGCCCAGAGAAGCTGTGGCTGCTCCATCCCTGGCAGTGTTCAAGGCCAGGCTGGACAGCACTTGGAGCAACCTGGTCTAGTGGAAGGTGTCCCTGCCTGCCTCAGGGGGGCTGGAACTGGTAAATTCCAACCTTAACTGTTCTATGATTCTGTGAGTGTAATATCAAAAGCCTCAGTGTCTCAGATCCAGAAAGCCCACTTGAGTGTGCAGTTGCAAGAATAAACCATACAGACAATTCTCTGCAGAGAAATGAGAGGATTAAAGTGTTATTTTAGACAAAATGGGCAGGGAGTGGCAGCTGATTTAAAGTAGGACCACTTTCCCAATTCATTTTGCTGCACAACCTGCAAACAACTGTGCCAAGGCAGGTCTTGAGAGTTTCTGCATTGTACATTAAATGGTCACCAGGTGAAGAACAATTGTTGTTCACGTTCTGTTATGCAAAGTAACATAATTTCTAACATCTGTGGTGTTGCCTTTATTCTTGACTTAGAAAGTACAGGGAGAATCCATCAGATCAGTGTAAAACCACAGCAGGTAGTTGTCCTCTTTGATGAATCTACTAGAGATGTAGACTGACAGAGCACATTTGGCTGTTTTGTCTTTGGAAATGTTTAAATTATGATTGTGGCAGAATGAAAAGTGAGCAGTGGTCTGAGCACAGCATGACCTATACCTTTGAGAACAGGACACGGTGTTGTTTGTATGCTGGCTATGTTCTGAGCCATTCTCTCAGGGAAATTAAATGCCCTTTCATGTGCCTCTGACCTGGAGAACATTGGTATGAGCTTCGTAACTGAACACCAACCTCCTTAAATCAGGGTGGGGTTTTAATTAACAATGCCACCATCTTTCTTCTGGCAATAAGTGTGACTGTATCTGCTATTTTGTGTTCTTCAGGGCATTTGATGTGGAACTTCTTTATATAGCTCAGCGCTTGAGAATACCTATAGCAGAAGTTGCTGTCAACTGGACTGAAATTGAAGGTAGGGAAATTATTTATATTCTTGTAAGATTCCTTATGTGTCAATCCAGAATAAAATATCCAAGGGTCTTCCCATATTTTACCCAGTTCCGATAACGCACAGCTGCCTTTCCATACAAATTTTGAATTTCATGTCCTTGCCAGCCTTTTGCCATGACACAGTACAGGAAGTGTAGCTGAAGGGGTAGCAAGAGAGAGAAACTTTTTACTCCCACTGGAGACAAAAGTAGTTATACTGATAGGATAAAGCACTACTTTGGTGTGTCCCTTCCTAGAATGTGTTAAGAAAAACACTGCAATTGTAAAACACTGTGCAGGAAGTCTGACCATCACTGTTCATTGATTCAACTCCATTTCACTATGTCTTGCTTTCAAAATTCTCAGCACACCTGTTAAGGCCTCCTCTTCTGAAGATGTGTTGTTCTTTCAGACCTGTAGGGAGGTCTCTGTTACTGGGTTACTGGAAGGTATAGTTCCATACATATTTCTTCATAAGCAAAGCCAGTTTAAGAGATACTGCTTTGCTTCTTCTCACTTCCTCCCTTCCATCAAACGCAGTTCTTATTTTTTGCCTTTTTTTTCTTTTTTTTTTTGAATCTGAATATCTTCTCAACACAACCACTGAACAACAGAAAAGTACAATGAACTGTAGTGGTGGTGGAGAGTGCAAGTAGAGAGTATCCTAAGCTGACTTTACTAGAAAAGAAATGCTTTCTTTCAATGCAGTTCCACATGTGTATTGCACTTAACACAAAGATTAGCAGAGATGGAGGAGGGCTTGGTTTCATAGTGTGGGTTCCTTACCTTGCCTGAAGACTGGCACACTCGTATTATTGATGGTGGTCCTCTTCTGCAGTGTCGCTAAGAAATCCTTAATTATTGATGTTCACGTTCCTATATCCTTGAACAAAACTTTGTCATAGAGAAAACTATGCATCTTGTGACATACATGGAATTAATGTGCTGCTTGCATACTAGAATCTCCCATTTATGGTGTAATGTAATTAGTACAAAGCAATAACTTCTGCAATATAAATTTTTATTAATATTAAAGTCTAGGTTGTGGGGCCGAATGTGCTGAGAATGCAGACATTCATGACTACTTAAATGTGTCTCTTGCCAATGCTCATTTTTTCTAACAACGTCCTTCTGATTTTCTTCTTCATTAATCACAGGTTCTAAGTTAGTTCCCTTTTGGAGCTGGCTGCAGATGGGCAGGGATCTCCTTTTTATACGACTGCGATATATGACTGGTGCCTGGCAGCTTGAAACAAGAAAATGTAATTAGGTTATTTACATTTTCCAAATATATTATTATACTTAATGGAACATGAGAACAGTTTCAATCAAGTGAAGTGGTGATGAAAGCTGAGGTAATTCTTCATTACTCCTGTTGTATGTTTCATTTTTGCAGCACGTATGTGTTTTATAAGGTTGTCAGCAGGAGATTTGTACCATGTTTTGAAAAGAGAAAGCATTTCCAAAAAATATTTTCTTATCTGGTAATCAGGTTTTTATAATATTAAATAGTAACTTTAACATGTCTTATAAATTCACTCAAATAAATATATCTTCTTTTGTCTCATCATACATTTGGAATCTCCTTACATATATTAAAAGGAAGCAGTGTGTTCTACATGGTGCAATATTGTGTTGTGTATGACCACAACCATTTGTTTCTAGAGTAGCTGGAAATATAGGAATTATCAATCATGGTTCACACTGATACATGTTTGGATTCAGTGTTACAGGAAATATTAATGGGTTTTACTGAGTTACAACAGTAATGTTCATAAGGCTGTTCTAAGAACTTTCAGTAGTCTCTTGACATTCCAAATGTTTTTCTCTGAATCTTAAAGAGTTTGTCTGAAATCAAACTGCGGATCATCTCCAGACTGTGGAAGGTCCAAGAGAAAGTACTTTTCATGTTAAAATGTTGTCTTCTATAAATATGTTTTGCTCATATGTACTAATTAATACGGTATGTTCAAGGCTGGGAGTCCTTGGCATCTACAAATCTGTAGTGCAAAGGGCATGGAAAGGTAATTCAGAACATACAAAAATGAGACCCAGTGTGCACTGGGGGCCTGTGCATTAGTGGTGCCAGTCTGACATTCTTACACTTCAAATGAGATCAGAGAGGGAGGAAGGGGTCTTGAGCCTTTCCTTGTAATATCATACCCTGTTACATTCTGTAACAAGGGTATGACAGGGTTCAGTAGTGCTTTCAAAACAGTTGTGGATTGCCAACAAACTAAGCCAATCTGTCTTTCAGAAACATACAAATCTGTACAGATTTAAAGAATGAGCGGTGTATGGCTGTACTTTCACACATGATTTCATTGGTGATTTTTCTTATTCCTTCTGCAATATTGAGTTTTGCTCCTGTTAAGGTTACCTCAGTTTTCTATGCATTGAAGTACTGGAATAAATTATCAAGAAGTACCTCCAGTTTGATTTTGCAGGCTTTATTCTCTTGCCTAGTTCACATCCCATCTCAGCTGCCTTTCAAAGCAGGCTTGCTACATCTGAATTATTTGTTGGAGATAGTCGTTGACCTGCCCAAAAATATTTTGAGAGCAGGGATAGGCAGCCTGTGAGACACCTGGCAAAGTGTAGTCTGACACATTCATTCAGTACAAGCAGAACAGGGATGAAAAAACAAAAGGAACAAACTGGGATAGAGGGAAATGGGGAGAAACAGAAAATGAGATTGATCTGAGGCTGAGATTGGAAGCCAGAGAGTGAAATGGAAAATGGGAAATACTGAGACTGCATGAGGAATGGGTGTAGAACAGCAATGGACTCAGCAAAGACTAGAGCAAGGGAATGGGGAATGAGACAGATCAGTTAAGGGCGGAGAAAAGGAAACGTTGCTTCTAGGGGAAGGGGAGGCTGAAGGGCCTCACTAAGCCAAGTAATCCACAAGAATAGGTTTAGGACAGAAATTGTCTAAAACAAGCTGTGACTGAGGGTACAGTGACATTTAGAGTCTGGGCTGGAATGTTGGACCCCTTTTTAAGAGTTTCTCAGCCATTATTTGACCTCTACAAAATCCTTTGGCAAATCTCCCATCTTCTTTCTGTGCCAATTCATAAAGAGAACAACTGGCTACCAGTATCAGTCGTTCTTCCACCCTGGTCACTGAAACTTGCTGTATGTCTGCAGGCTCCAATTCTGAACTGCATGAAGAAGCAATGGAATCTTTCACAAAGATGTGGGAGGTGATACAAACAAACCAAGTTTCAATGAAAGGTCACATTTCAGAGCTAGAAAGACAGGTAGGAAACAAAAGTAGCCTTTCTGATTCATTCCCACATTGTGTTTACGTGCTATGAGAGGAGATAGTTTTGTATGTAAGGATTACTTTTCTTAAAAGACATATTTTCAGTGCACGGGGCTGATTCAGGAAACACTGAGTTGTCCGGCAAAGGCAACTAGATTGGCCTTCTGTTTAGAAAATAGAAGTTTGGATAGAGTATAAATGGGACAAAGAATTAGGCTGTGTATTCTCCATTACCAGATAAAGTTAGACAGTCATATCGTTCTTTTCCTTCTTGCCCAAATGGTCAGCACATTCAGAGACGGTATTAGAGGTACAGATTCAGTTCCTTTATTGCTTAAGCTCACATCTAAAGTGGTGAAAGAATCGCCAAGCCCTTCTTCAAATCACTTCAAAGGGATATTCAGACAGTTCAGTGATGCAGATATGGCACTGTCCCAATCTTTCTGAAGATCAAAGTTTAAAAAATTGAGTTACAGGTCTGCCATAATGTGTTCTGGGGTTGAAGCATTATCGATTGCATTTCTGAGAACTGCTTTTCTTCAACATGGAATGATCTCAGGTCTTTAACAGTTACGTGCACTTCTTGAACTAACTGCTTCAAGCTTGCTCTGAAGCAAAGGCAGCAAAGGAGACATTTTAGCTGAAAAGGATGGTTCACTTTGCCTTCTGTCACTCGCGTAGTGACCAGAAGTTTTCTGGGTAGCAGACTCCTAGTATTTGCTGATCATGAAAACACCAGGTTCACAGGCTCAAATCATACAACATCAAGCACATACTCTATTGGTGTAGTGGTTTAAGCCCAGCCAGTAACTCAGAACCACTCAGCCATTCACTCACTCTCCTGCTTCTTCCTCCTGCTCCTGGAGGGATGGGGAGGAGAATCGAAAGAATGTAACTCCCATGGGTTGAGATAAGAACAGCCCAGTAACAACAAAACATTATAACACAAACCACCACTGCTGCCACCAATAATAATAATGATAAGGGAAATAACAAGGGAAGAGAATACAACCACTCACCACCCACCAACCAATACCCAGCCTGACCCAAGCAGCGATCAAGCCCTTCTGGGTAACTGCCCCCAGTTTATGTAGTGGGCATGATGTGCTGTGGTATGAAATACCTCTTTGGTCAGTTTGGGCCAGGTGTCCTGTCTCTGCTTCCTCCTGGCTTCCCCTCCTCCCCAACACACCGTGAGACTCAGAAAGTCCTTGGTCAGAGTAAACAATACTGATCACTAACTAAAAACACCAGTGTTATCAGTGCTGTTCCCAGGCCAAAAGTTAAAAACACAGCACTGCAGCAGCTACGAAGAAGAAGAAAAATGGCTGCTACTGCTGAACCCAGAACAAATGGAAGGTCAGATTCATAAAATCATAGAATCAGCTAGGTTGGAAAAGACCTTTAAGATCATCAAGTTCGACCATTACACCAGGAATGCCAAGACCACCAAAACTACATCACTGAGTGCCTCATCTACATGGTTTTTGAACACTTCGAGGGATGTGATTCTAGCACTGCCCAGGAAAGCCTGTTCCAGTGTCTGATCACCCTCTCTGAAGAATTTTTTCCAAACACCTTTTTTGCTCACGATCAGGTTATCAGCATTCCCCTAAAGGTATGTAGAGCAGGTACATGTGAACATGATACACTTGAAGCAAAGGTGGATCTTAATAAGGAGCAAATACAAGATTAGTAAAAAGTGGATTTTCTCTGTCAAAACTAAAGTTCATGGGACCTTGTCCCTCATGAAATCTAGTACATCTGAAAAACTTCAAAAGATTAAAGTCTATGGCTTTTACATGTCTTCAGGCCAGGCCATAGCAGTGAGAAGATTTTGAACTGATAAACTTCAAGTTTGGGTCAGATGTCTAAAATCCACTTGTGTCTTGAGCCCTATACCAATATGTAGGTTAACATTAGCTTAATCCAAATATTTACTGAATGCAGAGAAAAGGAAGAACAATGGCAAGAATTAACTGTAAACTATTAAGCAAATGTGAAGGCTAATCAGATATTTTGAAAAGCAGCTACACAATGGCTATGAATTAGTTAAATAAGAGATGCCTCCATAGCAGAGACCCCAAATTACAGTATGAATTACACAAGCAGCAGTCTCTGACACCAAAACATTTTACATTAACCTAAAAGATTCATAGAAATGTCAGAGGCAGAGTGATGGGAAACGTAACTCATTTAGAACTGCCATAAATAAGATCCTTTAAAAATTAAGAACTCATCTAATAGAAATCTGCAGCTGTCAGAGATCAGAGATGCCCTGTCTTTGTATAAATATATTATATATCCTAAGTCATTCACATCCTGATCTTCCCCAAGCTCTTACCTTAGGAGGGTTAGCTCTTCTTGTTAAATCCATAAATCTGCAGATCCTTGCTCAGTTTAGTTTATTTCCAAGTTTATTTAATTTATTGCCATTATTTTTCTGTGTAGCAATGTGAAACAATGGCTAGTTTGGAGTCATGTATCTTGTTTTTCCCATGAGGATCACATCCGGTGACAGAGGGTTTGGACTAGACCCAAGATATGACAAGTTAAGCATCAGGTTCCCGGGTGCCTACATTTAAAGTTATTGGAGGCCAGAATCTGGAACAAGGCACCTTTATCTGTCTGAAATACTGCACGTCCCAGGCCAAGCTGCTGGCTTTAGGCAGAGTTGCCTGGCATAAGCCTGCTCAGCATGAAGGGAGATCTCTGCTCACTGCACAGCCCTGAACACTTTTGTTAGGGTAGGAAGGAGTAGAAGCCTTTCAGAAAACAGGTCTATGCTTTCCCTTAGCAGCACAGGAGCCTGCTCACTAGTCTACTGATTCAACTCTTTATGTAAGTAATGGAGACCAGGAGTAGATTCCTACACTGGAGGGAGATCGAACCTGTATGTCCAATGAGTTCTTCTCGAATTGCTTTCCATTTAAGCTGTTGTCATAAAGCCAAACAGAGAAACTTTTTGACAGCTGTGAACTCACTACAAGCTTAAAGAATGACTTGTCACCTGGAGGCGAGGACAGTTTTCTAAGGCTGGAAATGTGAATCTGAATTTCTCCTTTTTTAGACCTGAGGTCTTGTTGCCCTCTCAAAATAAGACCTCTAATTACAGGTCTCCAGCAAGAAAGTCATGGCTCCAACTCCAGACCCCCCAGCTGATTTTACTGAGTGCCACAACGCAGAACAGGAGACTTGAGTCAAACATTTTTCAGTCATTCCTGCTAGGAAAAAAACGGATTAATTCACATTTGATGCAGTCCTGCTGAATTGCAGAGACTGTAGAGAACCACGTTCCTCTAGCTTATGTAGACAACTTCTCTGATCACAAAGCCTGTCATGCAAACCAGTGCGCTGCCTAATTGTCCTCACTCTTCTCTTATGCAGAGATACAAAAGGTCTCCTCTGTATTTCACTGGAATCTTAGCCCTTACTGTTTCCTCCTACCCTTGCATTTGCAGGATGGTGATGCAACTCTTCTAGATGACTCACTGTCCTGCATGACCCAGCTCTCCAAAGGCACATCAAAACAAAGTAATCACATACTTTGAAAAGGAAATCAAAAGCAAATAGAGAAAATCTACATGGTAATTCTGCAGCATCCTTCCCAACATCAATACCTGTGTAGTTAGTGCTTTCATAAGCACAGATTTCAATTTAAAAAAAATAATTTTTTATATCTCTGCATGAAACCCTTACTTTTCTGCACCACTTTGCTAACACTTCATACAAGACTTTTCCATAAGATATAGAATATCAAAGAATTTTCTTCAAAAAACACATGCAAAAAAACCAAACAAACAAACACACCCCCCCCCCCAAAAAAAACAAAAAGCAAAAGCAAAAACAAAAACCAAAACCAAGTTACTGAAAAAGGTTCAGTAGTTTACACAAGTTTTTTTCACTGTTACCATTTTTTATCACACCCCAAAGCAATAGCAATGCAAAATCCCCTGATCTGGCTTTTATCCTTACAAGCCATGTTTTTAACTGATCTTTTAAATACGGATTGGAAAAAACAGTAGAATTGTCTTACTCCCAGACATGTCCAGCTGATGTACAGTGTGTTTCCTGTCAGAGCTCTAGCAGTTTGTTTAGTATTCTTAACTGGTTTCAGTGACACTGCAGCATTACACAAAGCAGGATAACTCTTACATGAGTAACACACAGATTTAATAAGTTTAACCCATATAAAGTACTCAGAGACCACTACTGTGAAGAATAAGCAGACAAACATAGAAGACAGCTCCAGTTACACAGAAGATAGCTCCAGTTCATTCTGCAGGGTTGTGTTCACAAGACATCAATTTACAAAGCTTCAGTGCACACCTTTCTACTACCACCAATGCAGTGCAGTCCAGGTTAGCTTCTCACCATGAGAAATAAAATTGTATTAACATGTATAAGCACAACAACATCTCCAAGCCATTGAATAATCCCAGGCACTACGTAAGTTGAATCCTCTGCTAATGTTTAAGTCTCTGGAGACCTATCCATAATTATTTATGTACCTATTGTCCAAGTATTCCTTGAGTTCACAGTCATAATGATGACTGCAAACTAAAAATAGTCAAAATGAAGAGACAGGCAAAGACAGCAGGCTGCAATGAAGTTTCTGTATCTCAGTGTTTATCACTTAAAATAACATCTAACCTTATTTATGATCTGTGCATGTTTCTTAGGGATGCAGTGGCATGTCTGCTACAGCTCAAGGGACATGAATTAAAGTAGTGTTGCAGCACTGTTGAAGGCTGCACCCTGCCAGCTGAACCATAACTTATCTACCTTTTTGGGATAGAGATTCAAAGGTTAAGAAGTGGATGCTACTATGTTGTGCCTATTGCATTAGCTAACCGCACATAAGGGAGTCTCGAGCACACTAGCCCAAGGGGTCATCTAGGCTCAGGGGAGAAGCTACAGACAAACTTTTGTTTCTTACTGGAAAAAGAAGGTATTTTTATATGACCAAGCTTAAGTAATAGTTGTGAGATCATAGCTGAGAGGGGTGTGCTAGGTTATGATTTCATTTAATAGATCCATCAGAAAAGAGCTAACTAGCCTCCATTTTCCTGGATATTTTTCAATCCATTTTTCTCTGTACTGTTCATTGATCTGTTCGACTGCCCTAACTGAATCATTAGATATCCCTGGTGAAAAAAAACCAAACCAAAACATCAAACTCTTCCAGTGCCTCTTGCTGGGCGCAGTCTTCCAAGTACCAGTAAACTTTTGCATGGAAACAGAATCAGTCTGTAAGTTGTCTGCCAGATTCTTATGCTACACACACAGCCTTCATATCTGCACATTAGTGCAAAAGGTAGATCTTTTTCTTGCTAAAGCAATGTTATCAATATCCCCCTTTCTTGCAAAAGGAGATGAACTCTTGCTGTATGTGGAGTCCGCTGGTAATAGCACTCCACCTGACAAATGTAGAAACACCCCATTTAAAAGAAAGAAGTTAAACTGTGCAGCCTATTTCAGACCAGCAGCCATGTCAGCACTAGCTCTTCCATGCACTGTAAATGCACGGCTGCAGTTACTAGCAGTAATCTGACTTGCTTGAGGCAAACAGCAGCAGGCAACTGCAGCAGCACAAGGGTGTGGGTCAGCTGGGTGCGTTGGCAAGCGGCAAGGTGAGCATGACTGCGGTTCACCAGGCCCAGGGAAATGCTTCCAGCTCCTCCTGAGGACAGCCACACTATCAGGGAGTACTCCTCTGTGGACTTCCTGCAGCTCCAGGTATTGCATTAAGGCTCCTAATTCTCATACCTTTTGCAAGGACAGTCTACCATCAGTGAGCAGGATTCAGTCATAAGCTCTTCCACAGTCTATGGTGGTTATCCTTGGTATACATTTACCACACTTACCAGCATGCAAGCAGCAAATGATATAAATAACTCATGCTCACAGTCTTTTTCTACGTGTACACCTCCTATTCAAGGAACAGCTGCAGACCAGACAAATGTCTTCCCAAAATGGCTTACCTACATGTGATTCTTCTTACCTACATGACCTTAACTCCTTCTCCATGCCTTTGCATGAGCCAGGCTCTACCTTCCCTGAGTCTTAGTGTTCTGCTTGTCAAGATCTCTTTTCTCCTTTGTACATTCAGCAATTTGTTGTTCTAGCAGAGTGAACTTCAATATCTAGACTGAATCCAGGCCTGTATCGCTGGCATGTTCTGTACTATATTCCTTAAGAATGAGGTGACACTGACTCTGGAATTCCCATCTGGTTTTTGCCATTTTCTAATATTTCATCTGGGGTTATTCTGAAGCTGTATAAAGATTCCATTCCAAAACAAAGGGAAATACTGAGTGTCAGCTTTTGGACTGAAGATCAGAAGAGCTGTTTGAACCACAAGATGATGCAGAATCATTGAGTTCTGTAAACAGTTTTGGCAAATTCACTTTGCATGGTCTCTGGAAAGCAGCCTTCCACATGTGGGACAAATCTTTATCTTCCTATCTTTGTAGTGTAGGGAAAGGTTTAGTGAATTATGTCAAGGACAAGCTTCATCCTGTAGCCACATTACAACCTCAGTTGCACAGGCTGTCATAAACTACTGCACTGCATGCTCTCAATCATCTGCTGTCAAACTAGGAACTAGGTCAAAACCACAAGGAATTTCTAACTCCTTTTGGCTGACTAGGTCTGATGCCATTTAAGGTCTCAGCAACAAAAGTGCTGATAACTTTTGTATCCCGTTGCCAAAAACTAAAAAAACCAAAACCATATCCATGGCCATCTTCCAGTCTTTGAGCCAAGTCATAAGATTTGGAAACGGTAATCAACTGTGTCAGCTCTTCCTTTGCTAGTTTAACAAGTCTGGCTAGGTTCTGCCTGGTAGAAGGTTTCATGATAATGAGAGCTTAAGCACAGACGAGGTTAGAATAATCTTTACTGGTTTTTAATCAAACAATAAATTTCTGGTCTCACACATACTTTTTCTGATGTTATGTTTACTTTTACTATTCTTGACAATTTATTTACTTAATAAATGCTTCACAAGAATAGGAACAGAAGAAAAAAACCTGATTTTCTACAGGAGTACTGCAATGGGACTACAAAAAGGACCAATTATTCTCATAAAGGAGACAGCAAGCAGCTTCATGTCAGTATTTCCTAGGAAACTAGAAAAAAAGAATGGTTGACTGCACAAGAATATATCAGATTTAAGCAACTTTCCTGTGCACTATTCATGTTTTCATGCATTGCTTCAACTTCCATTATACCTCTGAAATTCTAACACCCACACTCATATCTGCATATAGTGCAAGTGATCCCATGGCAAAAATATACGGACTTTTTTGGTTCACTTACCAAATTAATTAATTATTGGGAAGGACTGTTTACCAAAATTGATAAATACAGCCAGACAACTTATTATGTGTGTGATGTTTGTCTTTCATACACTTGCCAGTGCCTTCCTGAGCTTCCTAAGCTAACCAAGGAAGACCTAACTTGCTATCCTGGATGTTGCCTTCTCCAGACAATAGAAAATGATCATGGTTAAATCCCAAATACAGGGTCACTGGTCAGGTACCCTAGAAATAAATTACACCTCATTCAAAGGAGAGAGAATGTGGTTGCATATTACACTGAAGACTAAAGGAAGGAAAATCCAGTGCAAGGCCCACTTGATTCCCTGAAACCATAGATGCTCTGCTTTCAATACTGAAAGTTCTGCAGGTATTTGTGAGGAAAGGTTGATCTTGTTGCATGAAGCTCCCCCTTCACGAAGGAATTCCAAGAGTGGGTTGAACAGACCTGCATGTTTGAGGGAATCTAATTTTACATGTACTGATTTCTCTGCATTGTAAAATAATGAAGCATTCTTTCTATCCCTGGCCACTTCTGATTTACTCAGGATTATACAGTTCAGTCCTAATCAGGAAGACCGTCATGATAATTTATTTACTCTCAAAACACCCTTACTGAATTTTACAACAGTAGGGCAAAAGATTTTCGTATGTTAGAATAGCAGCTCCTCGTTGTGAACAGCAAACATTCACAGTGAGAGTATGAAGTGATTTTGTTGATTACCAATTACCCTGCCTGCAGGCTGCACTAAACATCCTGGGGTTTTAGGTCCTTCCCTCCTAAGATATTCTCTATTAGTGTAAGCATTATGCATATAGATCTGTAGGTGTGCAGTGAACACCAAGCAACTACATTCCCTGTTTTAAGGAAGTTTTATTATGCACAGTGATTACTTTAGGGAGAATATCATCTTTGCTACTAAGTGCAAATCTAATGCATAATACAGCTGCACGAGTTAGTCTGAGCAGTGTGCTAGAGCTTTTATTTTTCCATCAAGCAAGATGTTTGGGGAAAGTATTTTCAGAGTGGTCATTCATAAAGCCAGTACTGCACTCAGTCAGATAGCTAAGAATTAGGAAAAGTCAGCAAGCATGTAGACTGCTATTCTCAGCTGTGCTTAGATAATAATTTACAAGGACCCTAAAGTTTCTTATGAAATTCACATTCTCAGCTAGCTCCACAAAAGGTTCGTTCTTTCCATGTTTCTGCTGGAGGCTTGCAACATTTTGCCCTTAATTTAATCTGCATTTTTATTTGCTTACAGTTGAATCCCATACAGCACTTTTAGATAGGACTGTGTCTTGTATTTATTAATTCTCCATCCCCAAAGAAGAGGACAGATCAATGTAAGCAATGTACCTAAGATGGCCGTTGCCTTTGTAGGCAGTAAGACATTAAATAACTCCAAAATAAATTGGCTCAAGTTTCCCAGGGCTTTGCTTAACACAGCAAAAAACCTTATAGGAAACATTTACTGGATGTAAAGTCAGTGGCAAACATTATCTTTCATATATGAGAGATGACGTAATTAAAAAAAAAAAAAGTGTATTTCTCATTTTGCTAAGATACAAATGTCAAAATGTCATGTGGCAAAGCACCATTTGTATTTTATATGCACCACTAAGTCAGAGGGAACAGACTTTCATGTGGAAGAAAGGTTTGCAGCGTAGGCGTTTCATACAAGAAACTCCCCAAATGCCAGAACACAGCCCCAACATGGTAGTGCTAACAGTATCTCATTTTCTATTGTGAGGCATTATACGTGCACACAGCATTTCAAATACAGATGTCATTTAGTAGATTGATTACATTAGTGCAAGGCTTCTCAAGTTTTATGATGCCATGGCTTTCCCAACAGCAGGGAACAGTCACTCTTACAGATCTACTACATTTTTTGCCAGAAAATAAAAGGCTAATGACTTGAAATATGAATGCCACAGTAACACACATGATTAATAGCCACTGAGTAATAAAATCATTGCTGACAAAATATGTCCACTCAAAAGTTTAAATCTTTTCCAATGAAAACTTTAAGTATCCCCTCGGGAAATGAGTCCTCAGTCTTGTTTCCAATGCTGCAGAGGCACTTTATTCAATGACTTGTCAGGCAAGTGTTGTGAAGCAGTACCCAGCACATGGACAAGAACCAAAACTTCCCATTCTCAGACACATTCCTCTATAAAACAGGAGGCTGTGTACCTCTCCACTTCAACTGTGTCCTCAAGAGTCTTGCAGTCTTTGCTGAAAAGCAGCCCAATTTCAACAAGAGTTCAGTGACCTCACGATAGAGCTTTCCATAGCTCACTGGCTATTTCAGAAATGAGGTACCACAGATTAAATTCCTTTAAGCTAAGGAGGATCCAGAACCCCTCTGCTCCATTGTGCTGTAACCATTATGTTGCTGCGGTAACATTGTCCATCATTCCTACCTTTCTCAGAAGATGGTCTGGTGTTCAGTCTCCTATAAAGAGGTACAAGTCCCTTGTGAAGCCTTGAGGCAAGTGCCTCTTGAAGCACACATTTCAAATGTATCATGTGTTTTCTAGCAGCTGACTCCAAATGGCTTTGTCTATACACTCATCAAAACAAAACCAGAAATTGCCTTAGCAAGGCATTCAGAGCCCGCATGCCATTGACGGAGAGCCACCTCACTAAGCCTACATAAGATTCCCCTACTGCTGTGAGGTATGTCCTGATCCTCTTGCCTGTAATCCTTGTCTCTTCCTTCATATCACTAGTACACAATCACACCTACATCAGCATGTTGTCTAGCTGAATGCTAACACATTTGAAGCGTGCTTCATTTTCAGTTGGACCTTTTATTCATCAAACTTCCCACATGCGGAGACCCAATTATAAATGCATGTACAAGGGAACAGACAAGAAGGCACAGCTAGGGAAGGTGGGACAGTCACTACTGATAGCAGCCCTGCTTTCGTCAGCTGAAGATCATTATAGAGCTGCACACACACTGCCCTCACCCCATTGTACGAAGACCCAGTCTTGGCCATTACAAAGAACCAAATCACCTACTTTGCACTGTGAGAATCACCCTGCTGTCACCAAGCACCTACTCATGCTCAACAACTTTCGACTGAGGGGCTAAGGCAGGCAGGAAGAACTGCTATAACTGCCATCAAAGCTTTTCCAGAAGGGGATTATACAGCCACTCATCTTCCTTACCCACCTCTCTTCCCAGCAAAGCCCCACAAGGCTGCACCACTCCACTACCTCTTAGTTGTCATGCAAATACTCTTATTACTGGACCAAAACCCACAGCTACTGCTCTTCCGACTTTGGGATCTCTGAGTCCTTATATCCCAAAACTACAGACTCTCAACCTGCATTCTCTAGCACCTGGAGACTATTAAGTAAGACAGCACATATCTCACACATGCTAGTGAGGAAAGTCTTCATCAATTTTGTATAATCCCACTGGAAAAGAGAGTAGTCTCATCCAAATACCTACAGTGGCACAGCAGGCCCTTGTCCCATCTACATCAGAAGTGCTACTCTTCTATACAACCCTCAATTTCCAAGAACTTCCCCATACAACCTTCAAAAACTAAGTAAATCAAAAACCACTCACCCCCAGGAAGCCTTTAAAATCTGCCAGCTAAGACAATTTTCTGTGCTGATTCCTTAACACCTGCAACCTTTTCTTCCTACACAGCTGGGATATTGGTGGTCTAGATCATTAAAGGACATAGATGCCCTAATGCAGGCATGTGTTGATACATGCTAACATCCAAACAGAGAAGTTTGGATGTTACAGCAAAGGGTAACTGAGTTATGGCACTGCTGCAGTATATGTTAAATATCTGTGCCTGGGACCTGGTACTTTACAGTGTTGTGATTTGTTATCCACACCACGGCAGAGATGCCCAGACCACATGATATTTTATCTCCTGTCAGAGCTGAGGAACTCTGGCTTCTCTAAACATAAATGGAGAATTTGAGGAAACACAAGCCTTTGATGTGTGTGAGGAGATGTAATGCATTTAGGCAGAATATTTTAATTATGTGAATTACAACAGGACAGCCTGCTCTTTTTTGCATGCTGAGTCATTTCCACTTGGACTTTGCAGACATGGACCCATGCACTGAGTGTTTAAGTATTTGGAATAAACAATTAATGCTGTGCTCTAGCTTTCACAGGCCTTAACCAGAAAAAAAAGAAATCACTCCTTTTGTTCCTTATTTCTCCATACTTGTTAGTGCCTCCTTTGGAAAAGGCTGGAGCTAGCTGAATGTTCCACTTTGAGATACACAGTGCCAAGGGCCAGTATGCTGAAACTATCTCACCCAGTTCCCAGGGACTGACTTCTGAAATGTCTCTGAGGCTTTCAGTTGCCATTAAGTCTCATTTGTGTACAAAATATGCCGAGTAATTTCTTGCCATTTATGAAGAAAATCTGATACTTTGTGCATAGCTCTGGTATTTCTATAAACAGTTTACATACTTGCCACCAACCTAGTTTTATTTTTCTTTTGAGTCTTTTGATTTTTTCATACAGTAATTGTTCCTCTGAAGACTGTAGCTAAATGGGGTGTTTATCCAGCACCTATGCCATCTAAAAATTTACTAATTAATATCTTTGAGAAAAGTTTTTCCCTCAGCCTGTTCACTAGGCAGTGTAATTTCTTCCATTTCTTTGATCCTGAAGCCCCCCTAATTTTTGATTATTCTTCCCTTGGCAGCTGAAGGAAAATGCGCCAATATATAACAAGCCCTTCCCCACCCCTACAGTTAACAAAGATATCAGTTGTAGGTCAAACAATCCATCAGAACAAACTGCTTCCTATGCAATAAACCCTCTGCCTCTGGAATAAGCAAGTTTATCTTCATTGTGCATTCCGATAAGATGTTATTATAGTAGTGACTTTAATTACATTTCTCATTATTACATTAGTGCGCAGTAACATAGGGTTTCACTGAATCTAAATGTGTTAGTTTGTAGAATATGGTGCCTTTAAGTCTTGCAATGGAGGGAAGTAAAGCTTCAGAACGCACAAAACAACAAAATAATGATCAATTTTATGGCTAGGGAGATGTCTCTGTGGAAGGAATGAGGAATTTTTTCTGGAATACAGACTGGAAGGTGGAAAAAGATGAAGAGACATAGTAAAAGGCAACAGTATATGCACCACTGTACATCCCTGTAATGCAAGTGTAGTAAGGTTCTAGAAAACAAGTGGCTGCTTTATGACTTAAGGAATAAATACTTTTTTGTCCAAAGTTCCTATAGGGATATACCTAGATGTATATTTTAGTGGCACATCTTTAAATAGTGATCTATTTTTCTCTGTATTCTTTATTCTTCTCTCCCTATTTTTCTTTTACTGGTAAGACTAGTAGTTGTATGACTAAAGTGCTATCTCAAAGTATTTAATCTTAGGCATTGAGTGGTTTAAAAACTATTTGTAGTTTTAAAAATATTATTTAAGATTTGTACATTTTGGTTGTCTAACAAATAGTCACTGAACAGATAGTCAGTAAAACAGATTCTCACATAACTCAGCTTCTTCAATAACTTGATTAAATGTGAGGCCTGGTATTTGGTGCCAGGTGATTCCCAGGGGAGTTAGTTTATCACATGCTTAGTCTTGCAATTCCTTACTCAATAACTGCTTGATCTCTTAACTTATTGAAAATGGTGGTAGCTCTCATGGAGTAAACTTTGACTGCAGTCAACCTTAAATGGGGGCATAAATTGCCAAATGCACCTCCTTTTGAAACACACAGACCTCAAAATAGACCATTGCCACTGGTACTACAGAGTAGCAATAACTGTGATCTCGAAGACAACTGCTATTAATGTCTTAATTAGCAAGGGTTGGATTGGAGTGCAACCGTTTTCTTCTTGGAACCCCTAGGCAAAATATTCAGTTGGTACACAACTTGTTTTAAAGCAAGAACATGGTAAAACCATTGCTTGACCCCTATTGCTTGAAGCAACTATGAGTTTATGAGGTTCCTTTTACTTCTGCCAGTTAGCGAAAATGCAGACAGATCTGATTCATATAAATCAAGTTTAAATTAAAATACATTGAGTTTCTAATACAAATGGCATTTCCCTTCTAATCACTGCATCTTGCCTTAATGCCAATACGGAACAAATAAGCTTTGCTTATCAGTACAATGTTCTTGTCTGTCAAATATCACTAAGAATTTTTTTTTTCCCCTCTTATTGTATTTTTAATTTTAAATAGTCTAGTTTATAAAGATGTCTTCCTCCCACACATCACATCCCTGGAAGGCATATATACTGTGTTGGTTTAAACCATGGGAGTGTTTTAATATAAAACATTATTAAGGAGATGTTTGCCACCAATATTAATTGTGAACATCCTTTCATGTTTTCATCTGGAGAGGGAAGGTCAGGGACACCATTTAGTGAAGAGAGTTTCAAATCACATTCCAAGATGGGCTTTCTCAGAAGGTCTCTGTTTTGAGACACTTGTTACTGAGCTTGCAAGTCCATGAAGAAGGGAGGGAGGAAGAAGTTCTTGCATGTTCCCTGTTGATACCACTATTTTCCCTTTCTACAGCGAGAACATGAAGAAACCACATAAGTGTGTGAGGATAGAAATAAGCATATCTACAAAATAAACACAACATCCAAGGACTTTTTAGGGATTACTGCTGTACTATGGCTAGTTTATGAAGATAAATCATGGTGA
Source organism: Loriculus beryllinus (assembly GCA_039877255.1). NCBI lineage: Eukaryota > Metazoa > Chordata > Aves > Psittaciformes > Psittacidae > Loriculus > Loriculus beryllinus. The sequence goes on from JBCJKH010017060.1 coordinate 24,636, forward strand.
GAACTACATAACATTTCTGTATGCCCATCCGTTAACATTAAAAAGGCAAAAGCATTTTGTTTCTACTTTGCACCAAACTTCTGTAGATAGAAATGCTTAAGCTGAGCTTGAAATCGAAGAAAGCCCACAAGAACTAAAATTGGCACTTTAAGATGAACCCCATTGTTAATATTTCTAAAACATGTTGATCTTCTTCATACCTCTTCTTCTGTGATAGTATGGCCAAAAGAAATATCTCTCTGTGACCTGACTTTTACATGTACTTTCAGGAAGGGTCAGGAAGGATATCCTGTCAGGTCAGTAATTCTTGTGAAAAGTTCTGAGCACTAAGGATGGCTTCCTGAGCACCAAAAATTCAGCATCAAACATAAAAGAAACAGTCAAGACTCAGTCTTAACCGGTAGAGAAAGCTGTCACTACATTAATAAGATTGCTTAGGTGTCAGCTATGACTTGATTGCATTTGTGATGTGTAACCAGAAGAATCCTCAGACAGCTATATGTGTTCTTGGTAATTTAAAACAATATCCCAACAATCCAGTCTTACAAAGCTAAAACAGTTAGAAGTTAAATCAGCTGAAAAGAAATAAAATAAATAGAAAAAAGAATAATAATTAGGAACTGCTTAAAACATTCTAGGATATGCCTTCATAACCACAATCTGAGAACAGAGGTTATTCTGGTTAACACAGAACAGACTCAAAAGTATTACGAATACAAATATATTCTATAAGACAGAGGAGATAAAAAAGAAATAGATATTTTAGAAAAAAAAAAAATGGAAACAGAAGCAGGAGAAATCCATGGCTAGCAGAAATAATAGTAAGAAAGGAGTCAAGTATCCCAGAAATTAAAATAATTCAAACAATTATTTGTACCAGTGCTAGGTGGAAATGATAGAAGATCGAATAATAAAGCATAGACTTCAAAAAGTACTTGAAAAAAAAAATGTTAAATGATACATTACTTCCAGGGCAAGGTTATAGGATCTATTCTGTTTTAATGATAACTGAAATTGATGTTAAAAAGCAAATCCTAAGACATGTTGAAATCATCAGGTCCTGACACTTTGCTCTCAAGAATTTTAAATGTGACCAATGATGTACACTGCTAAAACAGATTTTGGAAGGCTAAGAACATTTAAAGTGGAAGAGAGCAAATATTATACCAGCATTTTTAGCAATATAAGGAATAGGTGGTGTGCTTAGAGGTCTTTCAGAGCGAAAACCAATTCCACGTAAAACAGTGGAACAATTTACACAGGTCATGGTTGCTAAAGAATTAAGGAGAGCAATGTAAGTATGACCAGTCAACGAAAATAACTACTGAAATGAAAACAGAATTAAAAGTTTAGCTGATAAAGGAAATGAGTTTGGTATTACAGACTTTTCAGAGGTATTCAGCTTCACACTACTCAACATTTTAATTAGGGAATTAATGCAAGCTGTATTGAATTTGTATTATTCTAAATTGATTAAAAACTGACCAGTTCCTAGGTCTGAAAACATCACTATAAATGGGAAAAAATTTATGAACTTGATGGGCTTTTAATAGGAGCTCAAAGAGATAATTTCTTGACCTTACAGTATTTAACTATGTTTTAATAACGACACAGAACTATGAAGTAGTTACTGAGGACTTTGCCAATGACATAGATTATGGCATTGTTGAAAAGGGAAGAGTAAAAAAAATCAAGGGGATAATGCAGTTAGATTGTCAATAGGGCAGGTTGTCAATAGGGCAGGTGAGGACCTTCAAGGTCACTCCAAGCCTCCCCATTACCAAGGAATGACCAGCTGTTCTGCCAGATTTTTGCCTAATATGCTCTTCAGGGGGGAGAAATTTCCCACCATGCATAGAGACATTGTTCCAGTACTTGCTTGTAAGCCTGGTGCAAGAAAACAGTGCATGTTTCTTCATTCTCAAAGTGACATTACATGCACGAGCAAGGAATGTTTCAAGTATAAGAAGATGGAGAGTCTAACTTGGAATCTAAAGAGTTCTGGGGCATCATCTCAGCAAGAGTCAAAATTATTAAAACGCAAATGTGGTATCTATAAGTTGAAATAAAGACACAATAAACAAGTTAACAAAATTGGCTGAGCTCTCTGTATGCCCCCTGGTATCTGGTAGAACTGGAGAACCCTGGGTTCTTGATGTCCACAAATCAAAACGTTGTTGCTAATTTGGAAAGGGCTCAAAGGAGTCCCTAGCAACCCTTAAAATGATTTAATCACCTGATACTTACGGGTCTTTTTCCTCAAGTGAGGAAAAGATAGCATAAACACAGACTGCAAAGGAATAATGAACGTTAGCCTTGTGTGTAAAGATACAAGATCAAACTGACAGAAGCTGATGCTAGACAAATTCAGAGGAGGAAAAGCCATTTTTCTTTATAGAAAGGATAAGTCTAGCCTCAGAACAACTTAGCAAGGCTTGTAATGGGTTTTTACATTGTGAAAGATTTCAAACTCTGTTTTTCCAGAATATTTGCTCTAGCTCAACCATAGTTATTGGCTTTGATGCCAAAGTCCAGGGAAATCCTAGGACCTCTAGGTATGTGTGAAATCAGAGGACAATAGTTCATTCTTAATGTTTATGAATCTTTACAAAGTTTCTTTTCCATACTGTTTCTTTCCATCTAAGCAAATCCTCAACAAGAAAACTGTTTGGGTTAAGACAAAGAGTGGACTCAGATAAAATGGTTGACAGTTCATTCGAGTCACCCCAACATTAGGTGTGAAGTTCAGAAGGTGAAGTGAAGGCAGCGGATTACAGTGATTCTTGAACCCATGCCAGCTGAGACTGAGACACATAAATATTTCATCCAGGTCAAGCAAACAGCAAGGAAGTGATTTATTACACATTTCAGACAGTGCTAGATAAAAAACCTGAACACAGAATCTTTCTAGAGTTTACCTTCTAAGGTTTACTAGGTCATCAACACTGTTATACAAAAGGAACAAGTGCAGAAGTAGATTGTCTCTGTCCTCTTCCCCCACAAGGTCTCATAGTTGTGAGGAGGAAGGAATACTCTGTCACCCAGACAATCTTGTACTTCAGACTAATTTCTTCTATTTGAGGGTCATTTCACCTCTCCTGGAATAAAAAGACATCTCAACAGTCATATTGTTCTGAGCATCCCAGACTCTACTTTGTCTTCATCAGAGAACAAACTCAGTACAAAGAACAAGAAAGGTAGCTGGATCTCAATGTATTAAAAACTTTGGTGGAATTAAGTCAAGACTTTGTATGTGGATCAAATAAAAAGAAAAAACCAAGGGAATGTTGGTATAACAAGATGAAGACAAATTTCACTGAAATTATTTAAAATTTATGTCTTATAGCTCAGAGCAGAATTTGCTGCCAGAATCTTTAATCACAAGCAATATGACTTCATTCTTGTGCAGCTGCTTCAGCGAGTACTTACACACACAAAATAACAAATATCTTTAGCTCAGTTATGGTGCTGGGTAGAATATTATCCTTTCCAGTTCTAAAAATTGTAGTAACCTGTACAGTTCAGATGTTTTCCTGAGGTTTTTTTTGTTTGGCAATGAAACTTTCCACAAATGTATTTTAAGTTCATTTGCCTTTATCACAGTCTGCTCATTCACTTCTTAACACGTGTTGCAACTTTGGATGAAAAGTGCCATGAAGCTAAGTGATAAATTTTAGTTCTCTAAAATTCAGTTCTGATCATCTGACATAAAAGGGACAGAATTAACATTCTGATGGCAGTACATGAGGCTGCTCAGCCTGCTCACCTGTGTGTCTCTTAATATTTCTGAACTACTGCTTTACAGTCTTCTCAGGTGTACCTTGTTACATGTCCACCGTACTGTTGATTCCCTCTTCTCCATCTCTCCCTTTAGGCATTCATCTCCAAACCTACCTGCCTACCTCCTTCTTCTGCCTCTGAATTTATAGCTGCACTTTTAGAGTCTGAAGCAAAGGGTGGTGAGATGAGCAACTCTAATGCCTTTGATGTGATAGAATAGTGAGCCCAGCTGCCCAGCACAGTCTCTGCATTGCTGCATTCACCAACATGTTGCACAAGATTGCAGCTGCTTTTTCCACGTTTTTCTTCTGAGAGTTAGCATCTTAATTCACAAACATGCAGGCAATTAACATGAGTAGAATGAAACATGTTTGTAAGAAATCAGTGTTTTATCCTGCATGTGCTGGAAAAGACATGCTACAGAATACTCCCTGATGGTTCAGGTGTTCATTGTTAAACCTGATACAGATGTGTCCAAACTCTTCAGACCTTAGGATACTGAGATACCCAAACTACCTTTGAGTAAGAAGCTGGGTAAGCTGAGCAAGCTCCAAGCTTCTAGATAGCACAAGCAATGTCAAACTTGACCAAACCCAGGGATGAGGTGTTGGGGTTGACCCAATCCTACTCTGTGAAGGGGAACAAAAGTTGTGGAGCTAGGTATCCTGCCAGAGCTTGGGCTCCTTGTTCATGCACCCACAGAGGGAGTGAGGTAGTGATTGCTGCTGCTTGAATAGTTAGCTTCATCTGGGCAGTGCTGCCCTGCATGTCTGACTCCACTCTGTGATACAGGAACAGCCCTCGCTTTCCAGGGCTTTGGCATGGGCAAAGCAGGCAGCAGAACCACAGCTATGTTGCTGTTCCAAACAATCTGCTGCCAGAGGCAAGTGCCTGCTGTGTCTTTGCCTAGAGAAAGCCCATGAGGGAAATCTGACTCACACAGTAAATCCACGATACTGTGTGTGGCTTGAAGTTTCCTAGCGCCTGAGCCCGCACTCTTGGAGCTGTCTGAGTATCACCATTGCACAGCATATGACACTGCTGTTTAACAGCCATTTCTTGTTCAATGGTGGGCAGCGCCTGTACTTCACTGGAACCCTGGAGCAGTGCACGCAGAGTCCATATATTTACAGCCCTTAGGAACTTGTAGTTCTCTCAAGTGGAAAATTCATGTTATTCAATGTGTTTTACACAGTTTCAGTGCTAAATTAGATCCTTCCTTCTCTTTGACAGCTATATCTACCCTTTACTGTTTTCTACATAGCCTTTTACCTATGATTTTCTTTACAGAACTATCCAGCACAAAAAGATAAAATGCAGATCAGAAAAAAGGAGAACACTCTTAGATCAGTTTCTAGTTTAAGAATGAAGAAGCTTGATCTGTGTTCTACAGGATGGGATTTGAGAAGGAACGTTGCACCGTATGCAGCCTAAGGGAGGGTGTTTGCACTTACAAGAGGCAGGATGGGAAATGAGGCTCTTGGGAAGGGTAATGGCAAACGAGAAATGGAATTAGCAGAGCCCAGGCAGTGCAGAGGAGTGACAGGTGATGAGTCACGCCAGCAGGAGATGGTTAGAGAGGAGCCTTAAAGCCAGGACACAGGCTTTGAAAGCCACCAGGATGAGGGTTTGGGGTCAGTGATGGGTCTGAAAGTGTGTGTGGAGAAAGAGTAAGGGAGAAGCGGGATAAATGAGCCCTGCTTCTGAGAAGATACATTGCTCAGTAGGTTTAGCAGAACACAGGTAACTCCAGTATACATTCAACCACGTGATCTGACATATAACTATGTGCAAAAAAAAGCGTGCCCTGCTCTACAATCTGCAGTGTATCAAACTCTAGTTATACACGTATATATATGACTCTACTATGAAAGTAAAGACTTAGGAACTGATTGATAAGTCTAGGCACTGGATCTCCTGCTCTCCCCCACCAGTTGGGATCACTCCAGTAGCAGCAATTGTATTTTAATTCACCCTGACAATGAAGATGGGCTGGAGACAGCAAGCAGGCTGTGCACCAGAGAGGCAAGAGTACAGATCCACCTTATCCTGCCACATCTTTCCTGGCAGCAGCAACTGTGAGCAGAGGCATGAGAAACTGGAGGTTTCAACACCTGGACAAGATGCAGCGAGACCCAGCAGAACCTGGGGATGAGAGCCCTTGGGTATGGCATTTGCAGTGTGATGTCTTAAGTGTGTAAGTTAAAAATTATCAGAATTATAGATATAATATGTCGAATCATGCCAAGTTAGAATGTGTGATTGGCATTTTATTAATGTTTAAGTGATTCATAAATAACAGCATCTCTTCTGCAACTCATCTGTCAAGTCTCCTGTAGTACAGTCTCACATAGAAGTAGGGAGGCTATAGTATTTTAAGATTTTTTGGGGGACAAAATGGGAAACAGAGGTATTCAGGGTGGTACATTGTATCTCCCTGCTCCACCATAACCCTCACACACACATGCCTCAACAAATTTGTGCTGTGGAGCTGTAATTCCATTGTGGCTTTTTGATGTCCACTCAAACAATATTAGCTTTTCTGTCATGTTTTACAATGTAAAAAATTTTGGTGAAAATGTCAGCAGGATGGTATCTTTAATCATATTTATTGATTGACCTAAGAGACTCAGTGCAATTTCGCTGGAACCCCTCAATGCAACCAGGGTCAAGCTCAGCCTGTATCTATTCCTAGCATTGCCTACAGCCCCAGTTTCATGAGTGCTTTTCATTTCTAGTGTCCTTGAAGCCACTTGACTTCCCTGACGTTTCTCTTTCATTCCCTCCTTATTACAGCTAATACAATATGCTATGTAGCTAGAAATGGTTCCTCGTATGTAATATGAGGGTTTCTCAAGCAGGAAATGCATCTGTTCACCAACGTCTGCAGTTTGCTGTTCTCTGGCCAGTCCCATGAACTGACAGCAATATTCAAACCCCCTGTGCAGGTATTGCTAATCCTATTTACGAACCATTTTTGTTGTTGTTGCTCTCATTGCAGCTAACAGCTAAATGTAGGTCCTATGAGCCCAGCTCATGAAATCGCCGAGACTATCTTCAGGGCAGCAAATTGAAGACGCTGCCTTGGCAGTTGGTGAAGCCTAGCGGATTGCTGCTTACGGCCGCAGGTGGCAGACCAAAGGGGGTTTCTGTAGGACACCTCACGCAGGCGGCAGCCCTGTTGTGGGTCCAGGCACAGAAGCCAAAGGCTTCTGCACAGACTGGCCCCCAACTCCCTCTGCTGTCGTCCAGCTGCCCCAGAAGGACATCTTCCCAGCCTCACCCCACAGCTAGAGCTTGTTGCCTGTGTCCAACGGCTGGCGCAGCATCCCCCGGAGCGGTGCAAGACGGATGTGAAGGTATCTCGCACCCCACTTGGCCACCGTGGCCACCACCCTCGGGTGCTCAGAGGCTGGTGCTCGGAGCCATGGATGAAGGGCTGGCTGCGGACGCACCGAGCGGCAGCCCCGCGGTCACACAGAAAGCCCTCACCGAGCCCACACAGCCCCAGGCCCACGCTCTGCCGCCGAGCAGCGCCGAGCGGGACAGGGACAGGGGCTCCCCCTCCGCGGGGAGCAGCGGGGCGGGGAAATGGCGGCGCCTGAGGCGGCTGCACGCCGGCGGGACGCTGGGCTGGGGGCGAGTGTGCTTGTCAGTGGCGTGGGGTGCGTGCGAGCCGGGGCTGTGCGAAGGGTGCGCTCTGTGTGCGGTGTCTGTGCCCTGAGGGGAGCTCTGTGAGGGGCGCGACCGTGTGCTGGGCAGGGGGTAACTCCACGCCCAAGGTGGGGAGAGCTGGGGGGAAAGCAGCGTATGTTGGGGTGCAAGGCGCGCGTGTGCTCCGGGAGGTGCGCTGTGTCTGTCTGTCCGTCTGTCTGTCAGTGTGTGTGTATGTGTCTGTGCGAGCGCGGGGCGGCGGGGGGGGGCCGCAGGGGCGGGCCAGCGGCAGCGGCGCAGCTGGCCGCGGTCCAGCCCGGCGCACTAATACAGCCTGGCGGCTCCCGCCTGACTGACGCCGGTCGGGGCTGCTGCTGCCGCTGCCGTTGCCGCTGAGCCCTGGCCCAGCCGCCGCCGCGCAGCTGCAGCCCCGCTCCCGCCCGCGGCACGCCGATACTCCATCCCGCGCCCGGTGGCGGCAGGTAAGAGCCGAGGCTCCCGGCCGCTTCCCGAGGGAGGGAGAGGAGCCGGAGGGAGGGAGGGGAGCCGTGGGGACGGGGGACAGTCCGCTCGCCTTCGCCCCAAACTTCCCTCCGGGGCTGCTGCGCATCCTTCCCGTTGCGGTGTGGCGCGGGGTCCCGGGGCGGCGGCGGTCCGCATCACTCCCGCCGTGTACCCGGTGTCCCCGCGGCTGGCGGCTCCGCTGCGCTGGGGCGGTCGGTGTGCGGGCGGGGGCTGGGGCTGGGGCAGTAGCGAGATGAGACAAGCCGACGCCAGGACTGCGAGCGAAAGGAGGAGCGCGGGGGAAAAAACGTTTTTATGGATGGCTAAACACTGACAAGTCTTCCCGCTGTTCGGGTTTCTTTCCTTCTAGTTTAATAGGAGGAAAAAATAAAACCCAAACCAACAAACCCAACAAAAACCCACATGACACGTTTGGAAATATTTTCCTTTCAGAGATTGTTTTCTGTTCAAGAAATCCTGCTCCTGGACATGTTCCCAAGCAAAACGGAGCAGAATTGCTGGGATTTGGATTTGTATTCCACCTACAAACGGGGACACTCTCTTTTATTCTTTGCTCCGAAGTTTACACGTTACTTGTTAGCAAGTATGTAAAATTTTCAAAAAACAATAGCCGTCGATACGACAAATTATGAATTATTGTCATTTTATCTCCATGCCCGGGTAGCTCCAAGTGGAGGGAATACAAAGATCGGATCATTTCTAAGAATTCGCATATTGTGCAGTAACTTTGTGTTTTCCTGCTTTGCTTTTATGGGTAAATTTATTTGATGCTATCCAGGTCTACTTTAAAGAGGCATTGGTGGGAATAAAAATAAATGACACACACATGGATGTGTGCACACGCACGCACGTGTGTGGCTGTTAATTATTTGTGTTTTATAAGTTACTGCAAAGAATTTTCAGCCCAGTGTGGTCAGCTTTTCAGTGAATGAGCTTTCCCTTGGCAGAAGTGGGAAATGATGTGCTCAGCTCAGGAATGTGTTGGAGTTTGTGGTGGTTTGAGAAGGACACTGCAGATAACACAACTTTTGCTGCTTTGTATCTCCAGTGTGTAGAAATGTGCATCTTTATACATGCATGCATTTGTGCAGTGGGAGTTACCTTCTCATCTTCAGGAGTGTAAGCTGAAGAAAGCACTGCAAAATTTTTCCCCTCAGCAATGGTAGGACAAATGTCAACACTCAGACAAACCTCATCCGTTTTAATACAGCTAGACAACTCCCTTCTTTCAGATTTGATAAGTACCAGTGTCTGGCTTGTTCGTGTTTGCTTCCTGTTAGATTTTAAAGTAGAGGCTGGGGATATCTGTGTTTTGTTTGTTGATTTTTTAGTTGTTTTCAATACTGAGTTAATTTGACACAGTAGCCAAAACAAGCGTGCGCAAAAATCTATTTAAAGTGAGTTGCATCAAGAAGGATATCTTGTGCTGCATTTACTGAGTTTGGCAATAGTTCCCATTCCCGTCTGCCCTTTGGGATGGAGCTGAAAACATTTTCTTCTTCACTTTGTTAACTCACACATAAACTGATAAAGAGTAATTCCACAAAAATGACTGGAATAAGGGTCAAGTGTATTTTATCAAAATGCTCATGATAATCAGGATTTATAAACTGATATGAGTTGGAGATAAAAGCTTTTATCTACATGCAGCAACTGAAACGAATACTCACAAAGCTGTCAACTGTGCAACTTTGTGAAGAAGTTGAGTATTAATATTTTATCAACACACTTGCCCAAGGCTAAGAGGCATGCACACATGTGCCAAATATCTGCAGAAGGTGGGGACGCATGTAGAGAAACTGGGTAGCTCCTGGGGTTTGGAAGGTACCCTCACACAAACTGGTGGTAGTTCTTCCCCTCTCCCTCCCCCCGTTGCCTTCAGTAGGCACAAGACAAGGCCTAACCCACTAAAACAGGAATGTAGAAGTGTCAATATAATGTATCACATAACATCTGGACAGTTAATCCTCCTTTCTCTCCTTTTATTCTTTTACAGACTTTCTGCATCTCTCATTTGGATCCTTAGCTATCTGCTGTTATCAGCCTGGGAGCTAGTGTGTCATGTAATCCTGAATGCTAAAGTGCTGTAATTTTGATGGCCAGGCTAATCTGTCTCTATAAAGTTTTATTTTTCCATTGTTAAATTCAAAGGACAATGACTGCTAATTATGAGTGACCTCTAACCAAAACACTAGCTTGAGTTTATCACTGGTGCTGATACTGGCTCACAGTAATTCCAGCATCAGCAGTTCTAGGCACCCTGTTTCAAAGAAACTTAACAGAATAAGGGGAGCCGGAAGGGAAATGCATTGGGTAATTTGCTGCAAAAAAATATAGTGAAAGTGTACAGAGATTCCATTTGCTGTGCACTATATCCCTTACAAATAATAATTACAGGGATGGGGAAGAAAGTCAAAAAACCCAATCATAAATATTTTAACTGAAAACATCACAGCACAAACATACATAGGAAAGGTTGTACTAGTAGACTGCCTGGTTTCCTGCAGCAGGCAGGTATAATGAATCATTAGTGTTACTGTACATTAACAGCAAAAGATAGTAATAGCAGTGACAATTTGAGAGAATCATTGCTGTCCTATTACTGTCTTTGAGAACATCTGTTGTAAGGAAGCATTAGACTCTGGATACAGTATAATAAAATTAATTTTTCAAAAATATTCCAAATTGTTTCCCATCTTATGTTTTATCTGTAATGTTTGAGTGGTTAACGCTGTGGGAATTTTACAGACGAGGAGGTGAATTAAAGAGTCTAGAGCCCTGTGTATTTATTATAACAGCTGAAAACCTTGCTGTGCTTTTGCAGATGAGTGGATCTAACAGACTGAGGGATCAAAGCCCAGACTGAGATTCTGACTAATACATGCATGTGTTTAGAATGAAACAGGTGAAATATCATGTGCCCAATTTTTGTGTGATTTTTAGACAGATCGTTCTACAGGACCATTTGCAGGTTTCTGCAAGAACTATTGCAACATCTTAGATGTAAGGCTGAACAGTTTGCTCTCAGATTTAGCTGCTCTGGACAAGGGCATAGCAAGGACATGGTGGAGGTGGACACAGAGTGGAATTAATTTCTCAGTTTACACAGTCACCTCCACATAAAAACACAAAACAAAAGAAGAAAATCTGATAATCAATTTCAGTTTTTCTGAGACAGCATTAAGATCGAGGTGTGTTTCTGACTGGGAGGAGAAATGCTTTCTCTTTCCCACATTCTTTGCTCTAGGACTTGTTTCCTTCCCACTCTTCTTCCTTGTCAGTAGCATCACCATCCTTCCCTCTGCCAAACTTAGCATCATCTTTACCTCTTCTGTTTCCTCACAGGTCTTGGTATTCCCAGATATCTCTTGACACTTTTTCTTCATGTTAATTCTTACATTCCTCCTTCCTTTTGTTTGCAGCTGCCAAAGCATTAGTCCACACTGTGGCAACCTTCCAGCTTGATACTGCAACCTCCCGTTTCCCAACAAACTCTTTTCTCCCACCTACGTTCTGCTCCCAGTCAGCATGACCCCTGCCAAAATCCTGCGTCTTTTGCTTTTCTTTCTGAAATATCTCCATGCAGACTCTCATTCTGGAGTCTCTCTGTACGCCTGGTCTTTGTTTAGGCTTTGAAAATGTTCCACACTTCCAGAGTTCCTCAGAACTGCTGGCCTCAAACTCGCCATCCACTGAAAGAGAGAAATGAGGAGGAAAGAAAATTAACAGAACCATGGATCGTTACAGTTTGTTCTGTTTCAGGCTTCCTTTCACCCTCATTACATGACTACAGTAGAAGTCAGATTGGACATTTCTTGATCACGGTTATCCTGTTTGTTTGGTCTGGTGGTGCCCTTGGTCATGCATCTGTGCTGTGGGGAACTGGTGGTGGTACCCTCTCCAGAAAACTGTATCTGCTAATAACAAAGCTCTGTGTGATGAAGAATCCTTTAGAAGGTAAATGACCCTGCTGCTGAGGTCAATACGTTTCAACAATACTTTTTTTTTTTTGCCTGTTTTTGTGCCATATCTTTCCTTGACAAAAAAATTTTTTTTTTCTTTCTTTTCTGAAGCATTTCTGTGCATGGCTCCTCATCAGGAGAGCTCATAATGCTTTACAGAGCTGTCCCAGTCAGGGTACCTATATGACAGATGCAGAAATCGATGCACCTGAGGGAAAACCATTTATCCAGAGGCCTATAGCGGGATGCAATCCCACAGAATTGACTGGAGGCACAAGCAGCTCATGTGGCTTTTCAGACTCCCTTATGGTTACTTGCTGGGCTATCCAAACCTTCTTGTTTCTGTCAAATTACTCTGACCCAGCTGCCAATGTGCAGTTTCTTACCCTGCAGCACATATGAGGTAGCTAATTTATCTCTCTCTCATCAACAGATCTTGAATTACTTCACACAGAGCGTGAGGCCTTCACAGGGACATCTAGAGCAGAAAAATACAAATTCCTTCCTGAGTGAGGCAGCAGCCTGCGGCTCCCATGCCTCCCTGCTGCATGTCCTAAAGGGCTTGATGCTGGGACCAAGACTTCCTGATGGTAACCTGCATGGGATAGACAGGCGCTGCGGGGGCAGAGCTGAATGCTAGCAGGAGAGAAACAGCTCTGGAGAGATGTTGTATTTCTTGGACTCCTGGGGTGGGTTTGCAGAAGACAGAGATTTTTCTCTTAAGGACTCAGATCTATTTCTGCCTTTTGTTCAGTGTTTTCTGAATCTGGTTGTTAGCATGGCATGTCATCTTACATGCTAAAGAGAATCCAGCCCTTGTTTTATACTCCAGACTCAAATGTGACCATATGAAGTCTGTTTAATCTCATAAGCAAGTGTTCTGGCTCACAGAGAAGCTGAGCACCCACATCTTCAGCTGAAGTCCCTGGGAATGGCCAGCTGTCTCCTCTTCTTCCCCCACAGGAGGGAACTAGATAGACAAGTTCTTGCTCCTTTTGTTCATAGCCCTGTTGTTGCGAAATAACTTCCATACAGAGTCCAAGCATATCCAGATATTTTTTGTGTAAAATGTCTCTGCTGTTGCATGTCAGCATTAGACCCTTCTCCAAGGCAATCCCTGCCACTGAATCAGATCTTTAGATGGATAAAACACACTAATATTAGTGCTTACCTGTCCTCCACACTCTTACTTCTTGTAGTTCTCCAGGACAAAGGCCCTGTGGATGTTCCACCCTTCTCCCCCCTGCAGGGTTTCACAAACCACTGAGGGCTCAATTAGCACAGATTACTGTGGATGATCATGCAGAAGAACCTATATGGCGCTGCATTAGCAATTTCCCACAGTGATGCACAATGAAAGCCTTTTAGGAAAAATAAATTTGAATGTGATATGGTTTGAACACAATGAAATGCTAATGTGATTCTATGGAAAACTGCTAATGTGATGTATATGGAAAGCCTGCTGTGTGTGAAGTGTATACGCCTGTATGCCCTTGGCCAGGCTTTCTCACCTGGGACCAAGGAGAAGTGGTCAGCGGTAGTGCTTCTCCCTTTCCAGGCCTGCTGTCAGAGAAGAAGCACTTCCAGAAGTTCTTCCTTTTGAGTATTTTATTGATGATTGAGCTATATGATTTATTGATCTATATTCCACTTGCCAAGCTGTTTGATGTTAAATCTTCTGCAAAGGATGGTTGCTGTGTTAACACCGTAACTGAGTAAGGAGCCCTTCAGGCATGTCGCCCCTCTCTGTGGCATCCTGGGTGTCAGGCAGCAAGCCTCTGTGCAGGCTACAGTCAGGAGGGGAAGAGCAGGGGCCTGTCAAGGAGGGGTGGTTAGAGGCAACCGACTCCCCAGCAGACTCCTGGTGTCACAGGTTATCTCTGACTTTGTGGCATTAGATACCTGGCACAACTACGCAGCAGATCTCAAAAGCATGAGTTGCAGTCCTTGCATGGGGAGAACCAGGCACCAGTTGGTATTGCTGGCATCAGACCTTGCAGATCTGCCAGCAGGAGCCAGCCTCCTATCAGTATTGTATTCCCTCCGAAAATGAACCTTCCTGAACCTCATCAAGCTGGCCCTCAGGCCTCCTGTTAGGTAGGTGGGATGTGCTACCATACAAAATGAGGAGAATATTTGCTTTATCCTTTTCCCCTGTGTGCGCTGTAAATGTACAACCGAAGTTCAAAACGTGCATTCCTTTCTAACAACTTAAGACACTAAACTTTCAGGACAGGTTCCCATCAGACTGAAGCACCACATCCTTGGTGAAGTAATTGTTCTGTAGATGTATCCTTATTCACAGCATTCTTAATGTCTAACTCTGAGCAAATCCTTTTCCTAAAATGGGTTTTTGGGAATGGTTCCAAGAATGCCAGTGATTGATAACGAGGATTACAGAATCTGATTAGTGTGGATATAAACTTTAGGCCAGCAACGGAGCTGAAATTCTTTTCTAGTCCCCTTCTTCCTTTGAGAAGTATTTGTTCTGGAGGCACTTGGCTGCATGCTTTGTATTAGAGAAGAGTCAGCATTTATTTTAAAAGCAGGAATTCTATTTTTGTGTATTTCCAACTGTTCCATTTTTAGAAACACCGATTGGCTTTGCTACAGTTTCTCTGGGAATGGTGGTATGTGAGGAATGCAGGACTGACTGTCTATAAAGTGGGGATAACCAAAGCCACGAGAAGACATTTTTGCCCCACAGGGCAGATTGATGCACCTCCCCATCATATGCCACTGCCTCCTGCTTTCTCCCACAAATACATCTTCAGTGCTCCCCCATGGCATATGTGCTTCTTAGCCTCTGGTTCTGTGGGAGAAAGGTAGCTGAGAAAGGAGCTCTAGCTCAGAGCTGCCGGTCTGAGCCTAAGCAGGGCAGCCACAGGAAAGGATGAGGCAGGGACTGGGTGAATGGGTCTTCCTCCTGCCTGCAGGGAACAGGGCGTGGGGCAGAGAAGAGGATGTATCCCTGTGGGATGGCATCTCAGAAGCTTCGGTGTGGCCCAGCCAGTGCGGTTCACTCCATATAAACATCACAGTTGCTGGTTTCCTTTAAAAATTAATACCAAGGAAGGAAGTGCAGTCAAAGAGAGATCACAGTGATAAATTGGTCCAGTTTCATATTTTTGCAGAGGCTTTGGTTGTGGTAATTTTGTAGGGTGCCTTCAAATACTGTGGGAGATTTTCAAAGGCAAAAATCAGTGAGAACATCCAGCCCTCTGGTCTGGGTTTACCCTGAGCAGCAGGATGCAAGTAGCTCAGGGCCAAAGCCAGTGTAGTCTTTCTAACCTAGTGCTGCACCTGAAGACGGGGCTCTTTTGCTTGGTCATAGTAGTGGACATAAGAGTCAGAAGGGCAAATCTCAAGGGGTTTTCTTCCTCTCCAAGGCCAGCACTGTTGTTCTTGAAAGTAAACTGAAGAAATTTCTTGAAGAAGGCTGTGTAATCTGCACTCACAGACCTCCAGCAGTGGTAACTATCCCAATGTATAACTATCCTATTCTTACATTCTCCCTGTTCAAGTGCATGTGAGAGACAGATTGCCCCTATATTGCCTGCAGCAGCCTTTTTCACGTTGGCATACTGTTACTATGTCCATGCCCCTCTGTTCTTCCCATCGTAGGTCACACTAACAAAGCTTTGGTGAAGCATCTGTCCATGTGCTTACCCAGAGCCATCCCATTGCAGGAACTGGTATATCCCTTCCCTGTCAGGCATCATGAGCATACCAAAAGTGAGCTGGGTATTTTGTTTCCTTTTGTGATGGAATTTGTGGCTTTTAAACGCATACACAGTTTTTGGCCTATTTGGAAATCTGTGTAACTGTGTGAAGGTGTGCAGCTTACATATTTGCATCTTAACTTCTTCATATCAAATGAGAATATGCTATTGCTGTCAAGAGAAGCTGAGCGATGCTGAGTAGACAAGGTAATATTCAAGCAATTCCACAAGCACAGAGGAATTATCTGGATGTCATAGATTTTTAGGCACTGGCATAAAGGTTTGGTCCTTATTTTATCCAGGAGGCAGTGGGTTCAGTGAAGACTCCACAGGGTGGATGAGTGCCTGGAGATGCATGAAACACTGTGAGATTTGCTCTTTGGTAATGGTGGCTTCACATAAAGTTCATTGTGAAACTGCTTTCAGAATAATCTTGAGAAATACCCAAGAAAATGAGTTTCAGAAGTTTGCATTATTCTGTCAAGCTTATAGGAATAAACAATGAGATGTTGCCAGGGCTGTGTGAAACGTGGATAAATTTGAGTCTCAAGCACTTCACCTCCTATCATTGCAGCTGTTTTCAAATGGAGCAGTCCAGGGTCAAACCAGGAAAAAAATTAGTTTCTTAATTAAAAAAAAAAAAAAAAAGAATAACCTTTTTTACATCCCATTTAATTAAAACCTTGGGTGTCAGGTTCTGTGGTTGTGGAAGGACTCAGTAACATTGTAATGAATAATTCATTCACTGTGTTTTGTTTGGTGCAAAAGACAGTGGTTTCAGATAGATTCGTAACAGCACCCTTGTCTGATGGGTCCCAAACATAACAAGAAGCCCTGGAGGATCCCAAATGAGGATCTGAGTGCCACGAGTGGAACATGAGTCTTTTCAAGTGATTTACATGCATCAAGAATTAACACTGTTCCCAAGCCATGAGCTGGTTGCTGGAGCAGCAGCAGCAGTAGCTGAGCAGCTCAGGTGTGCACTTCCACAGTGAATGCATGTGTGAAACTTCTCCTGCCCAGCTCTCTCCTGCCATACCTGCAAATCCCTGCTGGCAGGATTGGTGCTTCAGGCTTAGGGTGTGTGAGCAGGCCCAGGGCAAGGTTGGTTGAAGCCCAAGTGTCTGTGGACGCACCTTTGTTTATTTTAAAGCCCTTTCCCCTGCTAAGCTGTGGAGGATCCCCATAGTGAGCTGCAGTGATGACGTGTCCTGGGAAGTTCTTTGCCAGTCCTGTGTGCATGCTGGTTGCTGGGCACATCTGAAATCAAATCAAGACTTGATTACACTGAAAAAACTTGCATGCTTCTTTTTGATAGTAGGTCAAAGTAACCACATCAGTGCTAGGTAAAAATAACTAACCAAGTGCACGTTCTCAGCATTCTTCATGTTGTTTGACTGAATTAGTGTTCTCCTTTGCAATTCTGTTGTGATTTAGTCACCAAGCAGCAGACTTCCAGCTATAAATATCTCACAACTCCGTTTCCCAGCTGTATGCATCTCCAGGAACTACAGAGCATATGTCTAGACGACCCTCTGAGAAATCTCCCTCTGTGGCCTTACTGAGCTTTTGCAGTGACACAGAGACTGATGATGTCAGCCATTTCCAAAACTGACAACCATGCTTCCCACAGCTCAGTTAGCTGAGGCAAGCGATCCCGGTGGAGGCAGCAGATTGGAGCTTTATTCTGAGACCAGTGAATACACACATCTGCATACACCTGTTCTTAGACACATATGCACAGATGTGCTTTCGGGGAAGGATGGATGCTGGTTTTGCACAGTTGTGTTTTAAGCCTGTTTTCGTTAGCATAAATGAGGTTTTCCTTTTTGACTTCTGTATGCAGCTCAGAATGAAATGTAACAAGGACTGGTACGATTCCCCTGCTGTACCCGTAGGAATTCAGTTAGAGGGAACTTCATCAGCTTGTTGGCCTGCACAGGCATTCTGCAGGCCTGACAGAGCGGATCCTCTTTACATTAAATGAAATCCAAATTTCCCAAAATCTTTCCACAGTGGAGGTGTCAGCGTGCTGCCGCATGAGACAGAGGAGGGCACGTTTAATTTCCATGAGCTCTGGAACGCTTCTTACTGACTTCAGCAGTTAGGAAACAGTAATCCCACATTGATGGTGTTTCTTCTGTTTTTCTCTGATCTTGGTGTTTCAGGTTCTTTAGTAGTACAGTGGAAGTTACTGCAATGAAGTTCCTGAAGGAACACATTTATCCTGCTGATCTGAGGACCTACTGGCTAGTTCTACTTGGAGGGTTAAACACAAGCTTACAAGGAGAAAGTATTCTAGTCCCTTCTACTTCATGTCTGTTTTGCTGCATGTTAGCCTAGCTGTCATTCAGACTTGAGGTGAGACTCATCTCACCCAAGATTAGCTGTTTGCAGTGCCTGACTTAGCAGTTGTTTTTTTTTTTTTTTTGTAGATGTTTAGTTTTAGGTGGAATGATCCATGACATGTACATGCATGTTTTTCCCAAGTAGGTGTTCAGGGACTTGAGGGTGAGTACAACAGATATGAGTATCAACAATTTGGACATGTTTATGGCCAAGTAAATTCTACTAGAATGTTGCTTCCATACTAATAAATTAAACATGCCTAGTACTGTTCTTGGCCTTGAGGCCAGCTGAGATGGAGAGGCTTACTTCCATGCAATGGCTGTCTCACCCTCCAAAACAGAGTGGCTCTGTGCAGATTTCTTATTAGGAGTGGCCCCTAGTCCCTGCTAACTAACTCTTGAACTATGCACAAGAGTTATTTGAGAGAGTACTTCTGGCACAGACCAAAGCCATTCCAGATACTGTGCTAATAATTCATTCTATAGATAATCAGCTTAAGAGAAAGACTGTTAAAATTAAATTATGAATTCACATCTCTATCATTACAGCCCTGAGCATTGTAGCTGCCTAGGTATTTCATACTGGAGTATCTAAGCCCAGCAACACAGGGCTTAGTCTGCTGAACAGTGTACGGTATTATCTACTTTAATAACATTAAACTAGGATGTTCTGATAATAATATTATTTGGAAGCTGTTTATTTAATAGTATTTATATTTTGTATGTTGGTTGAATTTGGGGAAGAAAAGAAGAAACTGGGGAGAGCATAGTAGGAAATTGTGCAATGTACTTATCTGAGACCACATCACATGGTCTGCAAAGCACGGCTTTTGCTTTTATACACATAGTCCTGGCGACTCTCCCACTAGCAACAATAGTGCTCAGACTCATACTGATGTCACTGCTGAGTTATTTAATTTGACTGAATGAGATTAATGTGTTTATTTAAAACCTTGGTCAAAATGGAAAAGAAAATCTCCGGACAATACTTTTACATGAACATGTATGTTTTCATATCTGATGATTGCAATATTGCATTAACTTATCAGGAGGAGTTGTTTACACACAGTAATGCCTGGGAGACCCCTCAGATAAGAAGCATGAGCAATTTTCCTTCTCAGCCTGGAGCAGAGACTTTTACACCAGTAGTGGTCCCATGGGCTTTCATCCCAGGTTCTCCTCGCTTCCTGTTGCTGCTTTCAGGGCTGATCCACAGAGATCCTGGCATTATTTCATCTCTTGCATGAGGATGGGGTTTGGTGCTGCTGAGCAATGACAGCAGTGCCGTGGTGGATCCTCCGCAGGTTCTCATGAGGGTAGTGAGTGACAGACACCTCCACTGCATGGAATGCCTAGATGAGGCTGGCACTGGGCTTTGTGGGCTAAGCCTGCTCTCACAAAGGCTGGAGGCTGCCTGCCTAAATTCTATCGTTTATGTTTTACCAGCAGCTTGAGAGTTTTTTTCCTGTGATAAATCATTCTGACCTTACTTTGTTCTCACATGTATCTTCTAAGTGTTTGGAATAGACTTCAGTTTTGACTAAGAGGCATTAGTAACTACCCAGTTAAATGCTCCAGGTCATTGGATTTTTACTAATGCAGAGCGGGAGAAAAATCTGGAATCTGAAGTTTCTTTTTGCATGGTGGGACAAGTTTGGGCTTTTCTGTGGAGTTGATCATTGACTGCTGAATGGTGTGAGTTGCGGGATTTCTGCCATGCTCTGCCAAGAGCCTGTCTTGACTGCAGAGGACAACTGCACATACACATAGATTGATAATGTAGAAATTGCATAAGCCAGAGCTTGATGCTGTGGTGGGTGCCTGAAGCAAGATGTACTTGCTCTTCCTTGCAGTTTTGTGGTCCTATTCATATTTTCATGTAGCGTCCTGTTCACTGGTGCTTGGAATCTGAATCTCTTGGGGGAATACAGCTTCTTCAGGTGCCTGTGACGTGCCAAAGAGTCACTTTAATCCATTCTCTTACGTGAAGCCAAGTACTTCCATCTCTCTAGCTCTCTGGAAGGCTTTGAGGAATTTGAGCCCCTGTCCTCATCACTGCTGCTCTCATGGAATAAGGGGAAGAGCTCCTTAGAATACAAGTATCTGTATTTCTCAGGGTGCTGAATATCTTAAAGGGTAATGCAGTGGGACAGATGAATGGGCATGAGAATGAAACAAGGGCTAGGAGAACAGCTCTAGGGGGTCGCTGTTCCTCAGCAAGCGCTGCACGTTGTCTAAGAGGCTTTGATACCCTCAGCCACATGTGCTTGCCCTGCAGCATGCTCCAGAGCTGTGTGGTGCTGAGGGTATCAAACTGATGGGGTATCTGACTCTGACAAGAAGCCAGTCTTGATGTCCTGTCTTAACATGTTGTACTTGTGCCTGAACTCAGTGTCCCCGCTCTTGCAACTCTACAAGAGCTGTGCCTTTATGGAAACTGTAGAATAATATGGTTTGTGAAGCCGTGCTGCTCTCAACACCAGGCAGTATATCTGTCTTTTCAGTGGCTGCATATAAGCAGTGCTGAGGACTACATCCACGCCTTTACTGGTGGGGGACAAGAAGGACCCAAGTCCTCCCACAAAGGTGGACTAGAACAGTCATGGAGCTGCTTACCGGAAGGCATCCATTCAGAAGCTGCCCACACTCCAGCTTTAAGTGACCTTGTATATTTCAGATCTTTATAATTGATATGAACAGGGGATCCAAAGAATATAATTAAAGCATAAATAGCTTGACATACAAAGACATTATTCCTCAGAGTTCCAGTCAGTGGAAATGTGTCATTTTCAGCTGAAATTAGACTGGGTCCAGCTACATTATTTATTTATTTATTTATTTAAAAAATAATAAGAAGAAAACCCATCAAGAACTAAACTCTTTCTTTGGACTTTGTCAGATGTAGCAAGTCCTAGCAGAAATAACGCAGGAACCTTCGAGCACAAGCCATGTCCAGAACTTTGTGATTTTCATCCAAAAAACTGTGACCAGTTGGAGACAGCAAAACAGTCTGGCTAGGCAGACAGGGTTTTTCCCTGGCATGTGGGAAAACATAAATAAGCTTAGAGAATAGTGATAGATCTTTAAAGGCACTAAGTGAAATCTGGGAGTAGATGAATTTTAAATTATTTTTTCAGTTAATATTATGCAACTCTTGACAGTTGAGTGATATTGTAGAGGCAGAGAGAGTTGAAAACAGAAAAATATTCTACTCTGTACTTGCATAAAATTTGATTTTACAGATGTAATTTTGTAGAATATGCTTGAGCTGAACCTACAGCTACCAGCATGTAAAAAAAAAAGGGTTTTTTTTGTTTTTTTTTAGTAACTATAACCCCAACCCTGCAGCAATTTCCCTAGTGCATTAAACTCTAAACACAAATTGAAGTGACTGCTTTCCAAGGTCCAACTCTAAAATGAGTGTGGAGGGTAATGGGGAGGAAAGGCCTGGACCCAAAATAAACAGCAAAAACAAACAGAAAACCGTTGAAAGGTGAGGTGGGACAGAGTCTTGGCTGACATGGTTTAGTGTGAGGTGCCTGTGGCAGAGTGGTTGGAGCTAGATGATCTTAAGGTCCTTTCCAACCCTAACGATTCTATGATTCTATGAAAATTAAACAAATGTTTTGAATAATTCCTCTTTCAAAAGATTTTATTGAAGGAACAATTAAAGAGGTGTGTGAAGCCTAACTATGTGTTGTGTTGCTATTCCAGGCTTCATCAGCAGTGTCTTAATGTTTGGAAAGTTCTGAGACCCACCCTGTTGGACTACTTGTAACCAGTGCCTGAGACTACAAAAACGTATGTGTGGAAGAACCTTTCTGTGAAGGGAGCATCCATCTCAATATTGTGGAAACTCTGTGCAAGCCTTGCAAGGCGAGAGAGCAGTTTGTGCTTCCGTTGACGCTTGTGTGTAATCTCTGCTTCTTATGCACTCCAGCACCCCTATCAGTTCCTTGTTCTCCTTTACCAGCCCTGCAGTGAAAAGGCTGCTGGGCTGGAAACAAGGAGATGAAGAGGAAAAGTGGGCAGAAAAAGCTGTTGATTCCTTGGTGAAGAAGTTAAAGAAGAAAAAAGGTGCCATGGAAGAACTGGAAAGGGCTCTGAGCTGCCCAGGTCAGCCCAGTAAATGTGTCACGATCCCACGTTCCTTGGATGGTCGGCTGCAGGTGTCTCACCGCAAGGGTCTTCCCCACGTCATATACTGCAGAGTGTGGCGCTGGCCTGATTTACAATCTCACCATGAGTTGAAACCACTGGAATGTTGTGAGTTCCCATTTGGCTCAAAACAGAAAGAAGTGTGCATTAACCCCTACCATTATCGGCGGGTGGAAACCCCAGGTAATTATATCATCGGCAGATGACTCACATCTCTTTGTTAGCTCTTGCACTGGCAGCAGGTCTAGTCTTTGTGCATCCTATCAAGTTGTGCTCTGAAATCTGAAAAGGCAGGTTCCATTTGATGGAAGGACCTTGGGCCTTTACCTGTCTGGTGGCATCACATCTGTGGCAGTCAGAAGTAAGTGGGGAGTAAGGAGCACCTTGCCCAGCGGGTCGGTATCCAGTTGGACCCCCGAGGATGCCTGGATCTTGTCCAGGGTGCTGAAAGCTTCTTCTTTATGGACCTGAGTGCTGGCTGCCCTCTGAGCCCTCCCCCTGCAAACTGGTGTCCACTTGCATGAATTCTGGGTTAGACTTAGCACTTTGGCTAGATTTATGTCTCATTGTTTGAAACCCAGCAATCAACTCATTAATCCACATGAAAAATGCATCACTATCTCTCTTTTTAAAGATTGCAGTTGCAGTAAAATGACTTATTTTACTGTGGATATGAAACCAGATCAGTTGATTCTTCCTAAAATGCCTGGTGGCCTCCTTTCAGTGGGATTTACTTACCTAAATGTGTACTTTGTGTGAAATGCCTTAAGTTCACATAAAACTTTGATTTTTTCCACTGATGAACCTCTTTAGATTGGATATGGTCAGCATTGAAAACTTACAACCTCACTTGAAGAGTCATTTAACTGGGCTTTGTGTCAATGAAACAGCTGTTAAAAAATAATGGTGTTTAGTGTTAACTTCTATAGGGATCTTTGAAAGCATGGCTAGCAGACAGCTTGAGCAATCATCCTGTTCTCCTCTGCCCCTACTCCCAAACCAAAACAAATTGCCAGGTACATTCCTGACAGATCTTTTCCTAATGAGCTCTAAAATCCCCTGTGGTAGAAGCTCTACAACCTCCCCAGACAAGTGAATCTATTGCTTTGCTATCCTTACAGTCCAGAATGATTTCTAATGTCTAACCTAAGTCTTTCTTGCTGCCAAAAATCACAGTAATTTAATTTACTAATGGATATGGTTGGTAAGTGTATACTTATTATTCTGTGATTATTCTTTGTCTGGCATGAACTTTACTCTGAGGTGACATTAGGAGCAGATAAGTGAACTGTGGGATGTTTCTTTTCACACATAGGAAATAAGGGAAGGACATTTGTTAGCATTTGTTAAACAACATGGGCTACTCTCTTTTCTGGTAGTCCCTCCATAGCAGCAGAGCTGTCATTTTGAAGTTGTATCTGAACTGCTGTAAACATTGTCACAACTAAAATTTTACAGCTGCAGTGGGTTGTCCACAGTATTCAGTGGAAAGAACTGATCTCCTGCCTTGCTAAAATAAACTCTTCAAGAATCTAAGAAAAGATGCTCATAAAATATCTCATTTTGTGTATCTTTTTCTTTGAAGGCTGTGATCTTTACTGTCTTCGAATTTCTCCTGCTGTAATTCAGTGTACTTAATGGAGATTCCTCAGCACGGTAGCTGACAGCACTGTGCAGGGCTGTTTTCAACCCCAGCCTTCTGATCTGTTCAGTGCCAATTAGCAAATGCTAGTACTGGGATAATCCAGCAGGCCCTAAATGGCTGCCAAAGCTTGTTGTTCTGACCCTGAAACTCAAAAAGTTTCAGCTGTGAGCATGCCTCTGCTGTTTGTCTGTGCTACAGACAGCTACATCTCTAGTAGTAAATGAGATGGGACCAAGGTGCAGGTGTGAGTATTGCTGAATTGTTAGTGTGGTCCCAGGCACAGCTTTAACCCATATGGACTCACATGTACTAGCAGTTTTCAGCGCACAGGGGTTCACCCAAAGGAAAGACTTTGGGTACTTTGGACGTGACCACCTTTTTTTTGGAGGTGAAAGAGCACAGCTGCGAGGATGCAAGCTGTGCTTTGCCAGTTCTCCATAGGACCCTGAGACTGTTCTTGGCCTGTTGTATTCACCCCAGCTGCTCTTATGCAGACAGCTTAGAAGCTGAAGCTCACCTTCCTACTAAAGATGAGGTACAGCAAGAAAGCACAACCTACTAAGGTGTGCTGGAGCAGCAGCAGGAGAGATAACTTACACCACTGCAAATGGTTAGGAGCTTTGCTGCAAAGAGCTGTTGGTGAGACAGGAGAAGAAATGAACTTGGGGAGAAAGTGGCAGCAGTGAAATCCACACAGAAAAGGCTAGGATCTAGGGCCTGTTTAGAGAAGTCTGAACGGGGATCTCATTAATGCATATAAATATCTCAAAGGTGGGTGCCAGGGGGATGGTGCCCAGCACAGGACAAGGAGCAGTGGCCATAAACTAGGACACAAGAAGTTTCACTTCAACATGAGGAAGAGCTTCACACTGAGGATGGCAGAGCACTGGAACAGGCTGCCCAGGGAGGTTGTGGAGACATTCTTTCTGGAGACGTTCAAAACTTGCCTGGACATGTTCTTATGTCGCAGGCTTTGGGCATAGCCAGGTTTCCAGCAAGAACTGTTGCAACTAAAGGGAATCGGAGAAAGTCTGGTGGATGAAAGGCAGTGGCAGGACTTGAGACATAACAGTATTTACCTTCAATTGAACAAAAATTATCAACACTTGAGCATGCATTGAAGGAAGCATCCAACCCTGGCTCTCTATGGAAAACAGCAGGTAGAAAAGAAAGGACCCCACTGAGTTAAATTGTGAGAACAGGTCCCAGTCCACTCAGTCACTCAGTTTTGTGCCTCTGGTCACACTTCCTTCAGTGGTGAGCCCTGGAGGGTGACATCTGTTACCAAAAGAACAAAGAGAACAAGGCCCTCTAGGGATATTTTATCCACAAACAAGAAAATATCTGAATTTCTTATCCACCGCAGAGGCTTTAGCCCTCTAGGCAGCCACAGAGCAGTCATTGGAAAGATTGAATGAGGTGGCAAAAATTGTACAGCAGAGCAAAAATTAAGAGTCCCTTGGTCAGAGCTGGGAAGAAGTTCAAGGCTTGAAAATTCCTCTTGCTGACTCACTCAGGGCGAGTCAAAGGCTTTCCCTGACAAGTGCTGTTCACACATTCAGATTCTCAGCTTCTATTTAGAGAAGTTGCATTGAGTTTGCACATGGCTGAGGAAAGCCTCTTCTTGAGCAGCGGTACCCACAGTGAGGTGCCAACCTCCCAGTGCTGCACAGCATTGCTGTAGCACAGCTATCCCATGCACAGAACCTCTGCTGGGTGCAAAGGGATCACCAGTTCCCTGTTTCTAAGGCTGCTGGTCAGAGCTGGCTGAGCAGCAGCAGACCTGGCAAGCATCATACCAGTTTTGTGGAGTAGCAGAGGAAAACTCCAGAAGCAGCAGCTCACAGCCTGGAGCTGCTCACAGGAGCATGGGATGGGAGGGATCCAGCTCACAAAAAGCACATCTGCAGTGGTGGTATCTGTCTTGTCCCAATATAGAGCAGATTAACTGAGCAGTAAAAGTCTGTTTCTCTTCATTGGCTATGAAGAGATCCATGGAGGCCATGAAGGATCCATGGAGGCCATTCATCTCATGTGTGAATACATGTGAGTCCTACCTGGAGAGTCTAGGAAATCCAAAAGCTAAAGAAGCAATAAAAAAGCAGAAATAGCTTTATCTACCAAAGGAATAAAAGGATGGCAGCAAATTTTTCACTCCACAGGTAGCGGCATATCAGAGGCAGAAGCAAAGAAAATAGTCTCCAGAGCACCACCATTGTGCTAGCCAGAAGCTAATTAGAAATGCATTGGGCTGGATAAGGGTCTACATATAGTCTCTTAACAGGTATCCCAGGGCCTGTATTTCCAGACAGGTAAGAAGATAACTTCCGCAGTGAACCCCTATCATCAGTCCAATCTTTTGTGTATGTTTTAGGACTCAGTTCTTCAATTC
This sequence comes from Loriculus beryllinus, assembly GCA_039877255.1. Taxonomy (NCBI): domain Eukaryota; kingdom Metazoa; phylum Chordata; class Aves; order Psittaciformes; family Psittacidae; genus Loriculus; species Loriculus beryllinus. The sequence continues at coordinate 50,822 of JBCJKH010017060.1, forward strand.
ATGAGTGACTTGCAAATCCACAAATGACATATGCCAGTGGGTAGGCAGGAGCAGGATTTAACCCTGCCCCAGCTGCAACATAGTGCTACGTCAAACAAGAGATTGTAAACCTATTGGTACCAGGCACTGGTGCTCTTCCTGCTTAAACTGCCCCAGCTTTGAGCAGTCAATGTGTGCTGAGGGTGCACTCCAATGAGGGTGTTCCTACAGCCTCTTCTCATGCACATGTTTTGCATTATCTGTACATTATTTGCTTTGTAGCAATTATTCCACTCTTTCATTATGTAGGGTAAATGAGAGTTTGCTGTAATTAAAAGGTGTTAGCTAACCCACCTAGACAGAGCTTTTGGGACCAAACAGTATGTTAAAACACGTTCAAACCATATATTTCTGACAGCATTTATAACCTAGAGCACACACTGCTGTTTGTTTCCGTAAGCTAGTAAGGGTAAAACTGAAAGATTATGTGCTGCTGGGGTTTAGGCCAGAGGAACTCTGTACATGAGGTCAATCAATACAAGCCTTCTGAATTGTTCCTGGTGTTGGGACAAATCATCCTTGTCACAATAACTCAAATTGCCTCCTTATCTTCTGAGGTGTCTTTTAGATATGCACAATAACAACTGGGGATCAGTTCCCCCTACCTATGTTTAAGGCCTTAACTAAGATAATTAGGCATTATGTGAGTTAGTAACTAATAGAGAAATCTTGGAGTGGCAAGCCTCTTTGTGTTCCAGCCTATGGGGCTGCATCTTCATAGGTAATTCACTGGTTGGGTTTCCTAAAATGTTTTGACTCCAATTCCCCTCTCTCATCTGGTATGTCAGTATCCAAAATTATTTGGGTCAACCTTAGTTTCCTCAGTGCAACAATGCTGTTAACAGCACTGGTGGTATGAAATGTAAGTGAAGACAGTTTATGAAAACAGGTGATATCTTCTATTAGACCAACGTTTACATGGATTAATTTGGATTTCAGTTTTCTGACCTGAGTTTTTCATGTCTTAACTACCAACCACAGACATTTGCCTCCTCATGCTAGATCTTTTCTAACTATATTGCAACAGCTAAATTAGTATTGCTGCAATATTTCAATTGCCATTTACATTTCCTTTTAAAGATCCCACTATCTGGCTGGCAGCCTTTCTGAGTACCTGAAAAGGTTTTAAATTAGATGTCTAACTCCAGGTCTATGCTTCCTTTGCTCATGTGTGAAACACTGGTAGTAAAATATACAGTGTATTGCAGGGCACTGTTAATTGTTATTAAACTTGGCTGTGGTTTTGGTGATAGTATTTAGCAAACTCCTGATTCACTCAGTCTCTCAGGACAGAAGGAACAAGTAACTTTGAGAAAGAGAAATGTGCCACTTGCATTTTTGAAATAGGACTGTATGTGTATGCCCTACCTGTGAATATTACGGTACCTTGTTCAAATCAGAAATGAGTCTATATTTTGCATATGGAATTACTGCAACTGGCTGCAAATCTGGGAATAAAGGTCCAAGAATCTGCTTTTGATTCTTGGTTTTGGACAGGTTTGTTGCCCTTCAATTACTTGTATATAGACAGCAATATTTGGGCAGCATAGAATATTCCTCTTTTTAATTTACAGTGATGTACTTTCAAGAGTGCAGTTTTAACCGGATTTTTCTTTTTGTTCTCATTTTTATTTTCAGTCCTACCTCCTGTACTCGTTCCAAGACACAGCGAGTTTAACCCTCACCTCAGCCTCCTTGCCAAGTTTCGAAACACTTCTCTGCACAGCGAGCCGCTGATGCCGCACAATGCCACCTATCCTGATTCTTTCCAGCATCCTCCATGCACTCCTTTTCCATCATCACCCAGCCACATGTTCTCTCAGTCACCTAACAGCATCAGCTATCCCAACTCACCAGGAAGCTCTTCTGGACCAGGAAGTCCCTATCAGCTCACGGGTAAGAATGAGCTTTCAGACATCCTGACTGGGGCAGCTGAGTTTCTTGCTGTGGCCTGGAGTCAGGTGCCAATTCTGTGTGTTTCCTCTACAGCTGTAGCTACAGACTGAACTGTTGGGCAGGGTGGATTTGGAATGTGATTTCTTTTGGCTGTCTCTTAATACTGGTTCCTAGTCCTTCTGAGTGGTGCTCAAGGGACTAAGTGTTGTGGCCATCCCAGTGGATGTGATTTCATGATTACTGTAAGGGGAAATTTGTGGAGAGGATCAGGTGTGCCAGGCCACCTTGTGCCTAAGCTGGCCATCTAAGCTTCTGATAAAGTCCATGGAAAAGAACACTTGCAAGACCTACGTTAGGCACCTCTAATAAAGATTGTCAAGCTAGGGACCTCTAGAAACTCCATCAAGGGAGACAGGATAAAATCAGGAAATTGGCATGTAGAAATATTTTTTGATGTATGGTGATCCCACTGACTGTATAAACTTATACAGGAAATTAAGGTGTAACAATCAGGATCAACACTTGCTGAAGCCATCAGGCAAATTCCTGTCATTTTAGAATGTGTTTCATTATCTCCACAGTTCTGAGGTCATCAGGGTTATGTCACTCAGATTGTTTGCATTGTGAACTCCTTACTTAGTACTGCTCTAATTACCTGACATTTGACTATGCTTTTGCTGGTAAATAAACCAAGGTGTCATGTACACAGCTGAGATCTGGCTTTAATATCAAAACATAGTTAGGATTCACTTCTGCACTTTGTTGTAACTCTGAAATAGTTTCAATCAATCATCTCAGCTTTTTCACAAAGATGAATTCAGGTCAGAATTTTGTAGCTTAATGTTTTAATGTCTCTACTACAAAGTATTTAAATTCATGTCCTTAGTGATATGCCTATTTTGATTTTAAGTGTAAGAAAGAAAGGTGTTTATTTTTACAGGGTATTTTTAGAATTTGAACTTTCTTTTAAGCTGGACAATTTCAACACAGTGTGATGTTTTCAAAGTGTTTTTCCTTCCCTTTCCATTCATTGAAAGGACTGTCATTCATTTCTTCTCTAGGTCTGTACTTCAGATTAAATCATGTTTAGCAACACTGAAGCTTTTCATCAAGTAGTAGGACTTGTTTGTCTTCTCCCATCTTTTACTCTCTTTTGTGTAATCAAGCTGGATTAAGTGGAGCTGGTCCTGACAGGTAGATCAGGCCCATTCCAGCTATGTAATGACTGACTAGTGCATTTAACTGAACTTGGGACCTTGCAAAGTTACTTAAAAATGGAAGTGGCTCAACCTGAGCTTCAGTGTATCACAGCACACAGCATTCTGATAAATGTAATTTGCCTGTGTAACAATCAGGGATGGAAGACTATCTAATGCAAACTGGAGTTACATCAAGAGCCTTGAGTGGGCTTGGTGTGACCAACAATGCACATTTCTACATCTCATGCAATTGTTTATACTCTCTCTGTGATCAGTGGAGAAAAACAAGCACTCCTAGAACAAGATGCATTACATCTTAAGGTATATGTCTAAAGTAGCTGAGATGCACCATGTCTGCAGGTGCCTCTTTTTATTGGTGAGTATAAAGAAAGTGTATGGTTACTGACTTAGGTGTAGACATTCAAAATACCTGTATGACCACATTATATTCCTTTCTCTGACTTATACTGTTTTCTACTCTTTCTTGATTTTGTTTTACTAGTCTAGCTTGTTGCAGTTTCTGTGGGAGGGTTATGCCATCTATTATGTTAAAAATATTATACTGGGTATGAGATGCCTAAATCCTGAACAATGCTTAGATAGAATAACATTCGTGTGCAGTACTTACTTGGAAGATTCAGCGTTTGTCTTATGAGACAGTCCAAATTATCTCCTCTGGGTAAAGTTGCTCTGTTTTGAGGGCAAGCCAACAGACCGCGAACACAAAAGGAAATTTCAACCTGGAGCCAAGTTAAAAAGACTCCTTAAAAAGACCCTCAGTCCTCCAAGTTTGTATATGGCTATACTTTACACATAACCCCGCTGAGTTTCTGTTCAAATGAGTAAAGCTACATGCTATAGTGCTTATGCAGTGAATGTCAGCACTTTCTAATATGTCACTTCTTTGGCTTTCTAAAGCCTTCTGATGTTCTTGAGAATCCCCACTATTAGAGTTACCTTCTGTTTTATAGCTTACTGTGCCATAAATGAAACAAATCAGGAGCTGGGCAGATTGTGAGTTGATACCTCTTTTCCGTGTTTTTTCATCACTTCTGTTGCTCTTTGATGGGAAACTGAACAAACCAAAAGAGGGACTGCCTTCCCTTGTAGGACAAAGGTATAAAGGACAAATCTAGAGGAAGTTTTGCCAAGTCTGATTTTAAAGTGTAAAGGCTCTTCCATAGGCTTTTTTTATAGCCTGTGAAGAAAGAAAGCTTTCTGTCAGAGGATCTATTGAAGCTTCTGCTTTTAAATCATCCTCTTCAAGTTTTCAACTTGTGAGAGAAGTCTGTAACTGAACAATCAAAATGCATTTCTTTCTTAGGGTAACAACTGCTGTTAACGGAGAGATTGGCTAGGTCTAGGCTGGTCTGGGCCTGATGCACTAGTTGTGACTGTCCCTCTCTCTTTGAAGTGCACCATGTCCAACTTGACAGCCTGCCTTCTCATCCTCCCTGAATGTGTAATGGTCTTAATCTGGAGACTGAAAGGAGGTCAGGTTCAGATTTGTGCTGTTTCCAGCCTTTCCTAGCTAAAAAACGCTGAAGAAGTTAAGTATTCACTAGGAAAAGCCAGGGAGGAATTTACCAATGTATTGATTTAGGTTTCTTTTCTTTCTTTTCTTTCCTTCTTTCTAACAGTGGAAACTCCACCTCCACCTTACCATGCAAGAGAACCTCCAGGAACCCACAGTGGGCGGTCAATGGATGCAATAGCTGAAAGTCAGCTAGTGCTGTCTTTGCCCAATGGAGGTAAATCTGCTGATGGAGAAGCTGAAAGTAAATAACCATTTCTATTATTCTTAAAAAAATAAAACAACTGTTAAGCAAATATTTTTTTATTTGAACAGGAAGGTGCAGTGATCTGTCATGATAGGTTTCAGAGAGTTTCGCTATAAGGCTGTGTACTAGACCCACCCATTAGCCAGCAAAATAGGTTGATTCAAGAATTTAGTGAATTATGTGTGAAGTTACAGAGTTTAGTCCTTATTTGCATTCATGAACGATTACATTTGGAAAGCTGTTAATGAAAGCAAACACTGTTATCAACGTTGTAAAGACAAAGATATCAAATCAAGGATAGTGAGGCAGTATAACACAAGAGCACTATGTATATCAGAACTGATTTCTTTATCACCTTCAGTTTTGGGTTTCAAGTACTTTAAAGCCTTGTGGTTAGGACCTTTCTTACTACCATCTTTGTATTAATATTATGTTACTGGCTGGCTAGAAAAGGACATGTTCTAATGAAGTACAAAGAGATTTTTATGGATGGCAAAACTCTTTGTCGTCATATAAGAATGCTTTACTTGGAGAGGGCATGGGTCATCAGAGTAGAAGGGTCTGGGATCTTTCTTGCTTCCCTCAAAGTGACTTCATGGCCTCTCCAACATGGTCTCAGTTACTTCCAGACTAGTGCTGGCAAGTCATGCCTCCACCATTCAAAGCCTATTGCTACAGAGCAGCAAGGGGAAATGGAGTTTCTCAGCTGGGTTTTCTTTTGGCTTCCTGCTACTGCAAAGGAAAAATCACCGTTGTTCTTTTAGTCCAGCATATTGTAGTGCTAAACAGATGTCCTTTGTGGCATGAAGGCTGAACATAGTGCACACACATGCACATTAAAAAAATAATGCCAGCTGTCTGAAACAGTGAGGAACATGTATGTATCACAGAACTGGAGTTGAAGAACGAGGGTAACAGTGCTGATTACAGATAACCACACAGAATGGCCAGATAATAACTAGTTATCAGGCATCAGTACTTTTAAATAAGTTAATGAGATACTTTAATCTCTTTACCATAATTCATCATCCCTGATCGTTGCCCTAGTGAGCATCAGTTAGACATTTGTTAGAGGTTATGCTTAGAGGTGCTCTGGGGCCAGGGAGGCTCACATGCCTGTGTTGGACAGGCAGGATAAGGTTTCCCACTAACTCCTGTAGGGTGGATGCGGCTCAGAGATTCTGTTACATTTTTGAGTCTTTTTCTGTCTCTGACTTAGAAAACCTATGCAGGGGAAGATCCAAAAGAAATGCTCTTGCTGATATTTCTGCTTGTGGTCTCACATGGAAGTGGAGTGCCCCAAAGCATGCAGAAAATTGGGGAATGAATGATTACTTCTGAACTTCAGAGTTCAGTATTAAGCTGAAGGCTTGGCTCAGTTTTGACATGATTTGAGCCCATCTGTCACCCCTAGCTTCTGCTGGTGTGCAGAGCAGATGTATTTCTTACTATTTTCAGTGTAGAGATTAGGCCCAGTTCAGCAAGGAATGTCTGCATGTGCTTAATTTAATGCAGTGGAATTATCACTTCTAAGAACAAGTGGGACTCCTCAGAGGCTTAGAGTTAAGCTGGTGTACCAGTGCTTTGCATGTTTGAGGCTTCAGTCATAAAATTAAGAAGAAACAGAAGCTGCTGTCGAGATAAAGCATGATAAGTGACTGTTTAGATGAAGAGCTGGGGAGAGGGAGAATGGGGCAGATGGAGAGAAGAAGGAAAGAAAACAGAGACTGATTGTTTAAAAAATAGTAGGGACCTGAGCAGCTGATTAATTTTATTTCCTACAGACTTTCGGCCTGTTTGCTATGAGGAACCGCAACACTGGTGCTCAGTTGCCTACTATGAACTCAACAACCGGGTAGGGGAGACTTTCCAGGCTTCGTCTCGAAGTATCCTCATAGATGGATTTACAGATCCCTCAAATAACAAAAACAGGTTCTGCCTGGGACTGCTCTCAAATGTAAACCGCAACTCTACTATAGAGAACACCAGGAGACACATAGGAAAAGGTAAGAGAAAATCCTTTCTCCTCAGGAGTATTCAGAGCTTGAAAGAACTGTGCATTGCATTAACAAACCCAGCTGACTTGTCAGATGTACTTGTCTTAAAACCAAAGCTCTAAGGTTACTTCTGAAATAGAAGAAAAGCATCTGATTATTTTCTGACTGGATAACAATCAGCAGAGTAGCTCCTTAGAAAAGCTTGGCCAGTGAAGAGAAAAATGTTGTTTATAGTTGTGTGTTCTAATTTAGCAGTATGTATTTTCAATTTATTTATTAGAGCTTCTGGCAACTGGGAATATTGCCATTGAAATGCCACTAAAAGGATAATTGCTGGTGCCTCAGGTCTGGTCCTCCTCCCACCAAATAACAAAGGGAGATGGATGAAACAG
>JBCJKH010017062.1:0-45564 GCA_039877255.1 Loriculus beryllinus
CCTCTAAGTATGGTATGGACTATTACCTACCAATCACCAAAAAAGAACATAATACAGCACACAGAGGGCTGCATCACAGATACATTTTATCTTGCTTCAAACCCAGATGAAGATTTGCACAAACCCATCAATCTTTCCAGAACACCAGGCACAAAACTGCTGCATGCAGGGTGCTCTCAAAAACAAGGCCAGTTCATTTCCATGCTTAACTGAGAAAATCTTGCCCCAGGGCACCTAATTTCAAGTCTGAATTAGACTATCTGTAGGTGATGCAGTAACTACAACAACTGGCAAATAATGAACTGGATAAAACACCTAAATGAGAGTAGAGGTCAATCCTATATTCATGAAGGAATACACTACACAATTTAATTTGGATATCCCCATCTCTTCGTTCAATAGTCCTTGACTTCTGACTTCTGCAAGCAACAGCTAAGGACAATTTTCAAGCAAAAAGTAAGGTAACACTTGACATGGTATCTTTGTCAAGGCAGAAGTCACTACACATACAAATCCTCAAACCCAGCAGAATGATCACTTTTTTTTTTTTTTTTTTTTTGTATAGGCAAGCTCCTGTCTCATGTACACAGCAAAAAATTTAAACTATAACTCTGAAAAGACTGCAATTACACCTGGAATTTCTAGTGCTGCCTTCCAAATGAGGAAATGGGAACAAGACAGAGGAAGAAAATATTCCCGAAACGAACAGCTGAGCTTATGTAGCACCCAAAATACAAACGGCCAGGAAATACCTGTCTTTCATCACTGTCAAAAGCAATAGACTCAAATACACAGAGCAGGACTGATAACACAGGACATAAATGAAAACATTTGCTGCATGTTAGTACAGAACTTAAAAGAAACAAGACAAAAGCCTCTCTCAAAGGTCCCTGCTGGATTTAAAACAGAGCTGTTGAGCCAATTTTGATTTCAAAACATGTCATTATCATTTAAGAATACTGAACTTCTCTCCTTTAATAAACCTTACACCTGTTCACGAGTACACAGACCCCAGTTCCTAAAACTGCAAGTACGACAAGGCACAGTATCTGCAGAAACCAAAACTTCAGTGAAAACTACATATGCACGGGAAAACAATCGGTTACTTATAATACAAACTGGGGCACTATTTTTGATTCACTATGTAACTTACAAATCAAAGAACGATAATGCTAAAAGCTGCCATGATGCATTTCTGAATGAATTAGAAGTCTTACGTGTGCACGGCTCACAAAGCCTGGCACAGTTCTAACTTACATATTTAATTCTCTCTAATATTAAAAGCAATGAGAGACTTTTTTGTCTACTAATTTATCGCAAAGAGATAAACACAGTAAATACTATGGCAAAATGAAATGTACTTTGAGTCCATGCATTCAGTACAAGAATATGATTAAACCACAGCACAGACTTAAGAGTAAAATGCACTGATAACAAGTTTAGACCAGATTAAGTCAAGAGACTCCCAGCTGATAAGTACAGTTTGTAAAATATAATGTAGATACCAGTAAGGATATTCAACAAACTGAAGCCTTCCTAAACTAAACATAATTCTTTTAGCATGATAAATGCCAGCAGGAAGAAAGACTCCAGCTCTGGCAATTGTTTCAGAAAACTCAATTAACTTGCCCATTATTAAAAATATGTTACCAGTAGAAAGATGTTTTGTGCAATACTATACTTATCTGCTCATTCATATTGCATACATTTAATATATGAACATGTATGAATAAATAAATACATTAAATAAAACAACAATGTATCTTTTTAACATGTAATTTATTGTAAGCAGAATAGTGCTTGGATTGCCAGGAAGCTAGGTGGGTAACTGAAAAACATTCTTCCTGCCTTTTTAGAAACCTGTGTAGGCTGGGTTTGGCACTTCAGACCTCCAGACACCCAACAATGTCTGCCACATGCCCTGTCAAAACTGATGGAAGAAAAGCTGTCTCTGTCCTATTTCAACGGAAGCTCATGCAACTATTTTAATGGATGCAAACCCAACAAAACTCGTCTCAAAACAATTTGCAATTACGGTTCCCCCATACACAACAACCATATTAGGCCTCCAAAGGTTGTCTGATCAGCCTTCCTTCTCTGATGACCTCATACATGACCTGGTGCCTTTCTATGACTTCAGTCCTGCTGCATCTCAGTGTGCTATTATGATCACAAACCAGCAAGATCATATTTTAGCTTTTAAAAATAAGAGAAGCTGCTCAAACTCAGAAATTAGTCTCAAAGAACTGAAAAGATAAACCACCAAAATACCAATGAATCCTGCATATAATCTATGTTTAATTGTACAGAGGCTTTAAGGGTGAAAGAGCCCTGAAGGCTCTATACAACATTCCCTCCCTTTAGCTAGCCTTAGTATTTCTAGTCTTTCTTCATTCAAAAGCCAAGGTATTATCTCAAGTTACAGATTACAATTAGGCACGTAGATGTTGAAAAACATTCAACAGTTTTAACGTTCTGTAAAGTTGATTTGCAGCTATGCATTCACTTACTCAGGTGCAAGAACAGTCGAGCTCCCCAGTTTCCCACAGATTTCCTTTCAGGCCAGTTTTATCCTTAGGTACCTGTGTACAATAAAAAAGAAAAAAACAACTTATGTACCTCCTCATAAGTTCATCTCTTGATTATATCAACTCTTACGGCCCACAGTTCTCAGCAATTTCAAAATTCAGATCTCCAGCTTTTCTAATAAGATTATTTCCCATCAATTTGCTTAACCAGAAACAAACTCAAAGCTTTTTTTCCCCCCTGCAAAAAGACTGGGTTTCATTTGACGAGTTCTACATATATATGTGTGTGTATATTTATATGTATCTCTATCGATTAGACATACCTTAACCTTAAACGAAAATTTTCTGTGAGAAACCTCATGTAAATTCTACCTAGTAGAAAGTCAGATTGCATGATTTGCGTATATTTCATCACTTGTTTTTAGGAGTACAAACCAGGGAGCAATGCAGTTAAGACTTCACTAGCAACAGATTTAAGCTACCTTAAAACTGTTAATGTGTGACAAGAAAATCCTACATACCCAATTACCACTTCAAAAATTGAAAGCAGGGTGGTGTATAGGTGCACTTGTCAGTTAAGGAGGAGCTCAAAAAATAAGGTTATTATACTTTCTCCTAGCACTAGTATGAGTTAAAGAAACATTTTCAAAATGTGCTATTCAACCATATGGAATCAATTTGTGCAGACATATGGAGCTCCAATTAAATAAGCGTGGCTTTGCTGACACAAAAGTCTACCTGCACATATTCAAATTTTCCAGAATTAGACCATCTAATTTAGAGCACCTCATCTAACAATAACAGAGTAGAGAAGCATTGCATTTCACATAACACAGCCATTGAGACTAGTCTTTTGAACTAGCAGTTGCTTTGACCATGGCCAGAACATAACCAGACAAGATGGTATCAGTTCCCCTAAAATACAATTACATCAGATCAAAGGAAAATTATTTGTCATCTTCATCAAGCAAGTAAATATGTAACTGGAAAAGTAAGCAAGGTACAGTTTTTCAAGGAAGATTCTACCAGAAGTCAATGGAAATTAAAAAACTGTTAACTATGCTTCCTGGTTTTCAAGTTTTCTTTACACACTGCATCCAAATTTTCCCAGGATAAATATAGGGAAAGCATACCATTTAACAAAGAAAGGGGAAAAAACCCCAAACACCACCACCCACAAAAACAAAACAAACAAATAAAACAAATGCAAACAAAACAATCAACCCCAAACAGAAAAGAACACTCAACAAGCTATATATAAATATCAACCCCCTCAACAACCCTAAATTAAAATAGGAAAGGAGTCTGATGAGGTGGAAGTTAACAAATTTTTGAGGCAAGCACCTCAGAAGTCCCAATTTTTGTTTTTATTTTTTAAGCATGTAGAGTTAATTGGGCCTCCTTTTTCACATTTAGTCTGACTGGCTTTTTATTAGGAGATGACACAATTTTTTTTTCAGAGGGCCCCAACCTCATTCAGTGGCTAGAAGTGAGTACTGAAAATCTAACATTAACTGAAGTACGTACATTCACAGCACACCTCTACACCTTATCTACTCCAGGTTATTCTATGCTTTTTCAGAGCAGCACTCTAAGGACAGAAATGCTCATTCTCATATAGAGTGCCTCTTTGGTGCTCTTAGGATAACTACAGATTGCATTATAGTCTCTACAAGGTACATCATATGATCTGAGAACTTACAAGAGCAAAACTTTTGAATTAGGAACATTACAAACTTCAATGTTCAACCAGAAATTCCTAAAAGTCATTTATCAGAGTACATAGCCTTATATAATACTTTAATTTTATAGGGAAGCTGCATTCATCTGCCTTAACTGGGCAACACACCTCTCCTTTCTTGTAGCGCATTATCCCCTACACTACCTGTCTCAATGTTTCTACAGCAAATAAAAACAAGTTTTCAAAGATCTGTCTCCTTTTCCGCATAGTCTTCATAAACTTCTGGTCCAGTGAAAAGACAGCACAATTCTAAGATTGCATAACTTAAAACTATAACACAATACATATGGCCAAGGGAGCTCAGTTAACATACTCTAGACAACCATAATTCTTCATTCCCACAGCTTTGCAGAGCTTGATCTCGGTAACTCTAACAACGTCATTCAAGACCGCTTTCTGAGCTTGGATTAATTTCTAGTTCTTTTGAAGGCAGTAACTGTTGAAAAGGAGAAGCCCCATCTTGTTCAATACAGATACTCAGAGTCTCCCTCAAAACTTGGCCACCTGTCCTCCTCATTCAAGTTGTACCATTGCCAATCCTGCTATGGCTGCTACGCTTTGTGCTGAACTCCCTTCTAATGATGAGTGTTAAAGAGATTTGTACTCTAATGAGCAGAAACAATTTCAGGATCCCAGAAGGACTTGGTCAGATGACAAGCCAAACCAGCGGAGCTGTCTGGGCAGAAGTAGAATTTCAGGCACTTAAATCCCTCACTATCGAAAACCAGAAACCTATGTATTTAGATGTCAAGGCAGCTGCATGAAGGCTTGGTGGACTGTAGAGACATCAGTCGTGATGTTAAATTAATACCATCTACTCTTTCAAATATTATTTTTAATCATTCTGCAAGGAACCCAAATAAAGTTAGAGCCTAAATCTCAATCCAAACTCATTCTACATTTCAGTTAACATACAGTTACCATTACTTCTTTAAGCCATTCTTTGTGAAGACAAAACAGCCCCTTGATTCAGTCAAATATATTAAGTATTGGGGGAGGAGGGAGGAATGCTTTTTTTAATTAAGAACATGGTTTTCTTGGCACTGTTTACCAAGGGTAAGTTTGCTTATCTTCATTCCACTGGACAAAAGCAGATGATAGCATACCTTTACCTATTTTCCCCAGAAAGTATGAACCAACCAAAGACATTTTCCTGTCTTCTCTCAAGCATCCTCCCCACTCTTATTTTTCTTCTTTTTGGGTGGGAAGAGGGAGTGCAAAGGGAAGGGGAGGGAGCTTGAGGGTGTTAAGACTGAATTTAAAATTATTTTATACAATCACAGAATACTAGGTTAGAAGGGACCTCAAGGATCATCTGACCTAACCTTTCTAGCCAAAGAATCACCTAGGCAAGATGTCCCAACACCCTGTTCAGTCAAATCTTAAAAGTGTCCAACACTGGGGAATCCCCCACCTCCCTGGGGATGGCTGTTCTTATTGTAAAAATTTCCCTCTTGTGTCCAACCGGAACCTTCCCAGGAATAATTTGTGCCCATTAACTCTCATCTTTCCATGTGACTCCTCTTAGAAGGGGAGTCTCCATATCCTCTAACGCCACCCTTTAAATACTGGAACACGGTGCCAAGGTCTTGCATTTTCTCAAGGCTGAACAAACTCACCTCTCAGCCTTTCCTCATAGGTCAGGCTTCCCAGTCCTTTGATAATCTTTGTGGCCCTTCTCTGGACCCTCTCCAGCCTGTCCACATCTTTTTTGCACAGAGAGAACCAAAACTGAACAGAACACATTATTCAAGGTGTGGCGTGACAAGCACTGAGTGGGATAATGACATCTTCGCCTGTGCTGGTGATGCTTTTGTTGATGCAACCCAGCATCCTGTTGGCCTCCTTTGCTGCAGCAGCACACTGTTCAGTCATACTAGCTTGCTGCCTCCCTGGACAGCTAGGTCCCTTTCCATAGAGCTGCTGTCCATCTGGACAGATCCCAGCCTCTGCTGCACTCCCAGACTGTGCCTTACCAGGTGCAAGACCTTACACTTGTCCTTATTGAACTTTACAATGTTCCTGTTAGCTTACTATTCCAGCCTAGCCAGATCATCCCGCAGAGTGGCTCTCTCTTCCAAAGTGTCCACTTTCCTACTCAGTTTGGTATCATCAGCAAACAATCTGGGAGAGGCAAACAAATTAAAGGACATGTAATCATTGAATAAGTCCTATTTTTAGAACAGTTTCAGTATTTGAATTGGTAACAATAGGGCTTGTTACCAGTATGAACTGGTAACAGAATATGAATGAAATCAACATAAACAAAAATCAGAAGCATATAATAAATTCAAGTATGTTGAGAATTAAGTTAGGAACATTCTTCCCACCTTTGAATATACAAAAACAGGTTCTTTGGACTACCTCATGACTTTAGCCTTATTTGTAACAGTCATCTTTGAAAAGAAGAGATCATATAAACCTTAATATAGATTAGTATAGGTCAGGTGATCTCAGCTACTTGGTATCAATGAAAGCTAACAGCTAGCCAAAGGATTGTTCTTCACATGGATTTGCGTATCAGTATCCTAAACCTGTCAGCTCTCCTATTTATCTTCCCTGCTACTTTATGTCTTCTTTTCCCATATTTTATATTCTCCTGTCTCACACAACTTCTCCTCTTTCATTCATCTCCCTGTGTTTGTTTCTTCCTTTTCCCATAATTTCCTCACTGAAACACAACCCAAGTTTCAAATCATGAAGAATTCAGTTGCCTTTCTGCACAGTATAATCAGTACTTTGCATAACCCATATGTTCTGCAAACGCTGCGGGAGCTTTTCCTTAGCTTCAATACAGTCCAGTATTGCTGAATGTAAAGCAAAATACTAAATCAGCGTAAGTGAAAGCTTTAATTTAATCTTTCACATTATCTTTGCAATTTTGAGATTTATAAACTTGTTTGACGTAACCTGCATGTTGATTGCCCAGAGACAACAGTTCTGGACAATTAAACATCTAGAAGGGTCACACTGGATTTAAAACCAGAGCTATTGTTGATTGTTATCGTGAGATTAATCTCACTATTATTCCCTCTTCCAGCCCCACCTCATTCAAATACACATGTGACACTTTTATGGCACACTTTACATGCCATTTTGCTTCATGTGCTGATAAACTCCCCTGTGCTTAAGCGTTGTATTTCTTTCTCATCTGCACTATTTCTAAATAGTGCAAATAGTTACATAGCTTTTCTTCATTTTTTTTTATTCTGACTCACTATACTTCCCCTTCTCATGATGATAAAACCATCTTCAGTCACATCACTCCTTTTCTCTAGCAGAACAGGAGATCCAGACTTCTCTTCCATCAAATGCAACCTCATCCCTTCAGGGTGACCACAGCGATCTCAGTTCTTTCTTGTCTACCTTTATACCCTGCTGCTGCTCATAACCGACTCCTCCCAAACAACTAATGGGGTCTGTTCCTGAATCCCCCAATGTGCTAAAAGTCAGAAGGCTGACCAGTGTGTGCATGTGTTTGCAAGCACATGTAAGAGAGCAGGAGTGAGTGCTCACCTGGGAGGGAAAGGGAGGCAGCCCCACCTCAGAATGAAATATTCACATACTAGGTTTAAACCTCAGGATCCTCACAGCCTGTAATAAAAGCTGTGCAACTGAATCTTCTTGATTTAAAAATCTCAACCTCTGCTGAAATGATGTACAGCCAGTGAAGGAAGCACATACTCCTCCTATGCTGCGACACTACTACTGAGTGGCTATTCAATAACAGTACACTTGATTTACAGAGTATAGATGAATGATTTAGTGCTAGAAGGTGTCCACTAAAGTGGCATTTCTAGTACATCTTGATTCTTCCAATACTGAAACTAAAAAAAAAAAACAAAAAACCTTTCAGGTACTGTATTATTTATCTGAAATACTTTTTATATTTAAATAACAAATGACGGATAGTATACACTACAACAAGGCAGCCTTTCAACACTTTTGTGTGCCTAATATATTGAATTTATACTTAGTTTTATATTATTAATGAACATCATATTTACAAATAAATCACTCATTCTTCTGTTGAGCCACACTGCATTAAGTACACTTTAATGCTCAAAGTGGTATCTAATTATCTTTATTTGACCCCAAATGCAACAGGGAAATAAAAATGTTCAAAACACTTAGATCTTGCTGATAAGCACTCAGGTGTATGTCAGGATAATGTAAGATGGTATTTATTTTTATTTCTTCTGAAATGGTCTCAAACCGCCACATGAATGTATTAGTGTTGTACACCCTTCTGCTCTTCAAATTCATCTACTGGCTTTCAAGTCATGTTGAGGTAGAAAAAGATTCAATTACTCTGGCTTCCACCAACAATATGGCCTGACCCTGCAAATCCACCGCTGTCACATCCCAAGGAGGAAGCTGGACTGTCAATATGAATCATGCCGTCAAACTAGGCTTCAAAACCTAAATAATCCAATAGCTGTAACTCACACAGAAGCCAGTTACCACTGGTGATCCCAGACATTTCTCAAAAGTTGGCACTCTGAGTCTCTCCTATTCAGAGTGTTTGCCTTTGTTTGCCAGTTAGGGTAAGAGTAACATAAACATCTCTAACTATTACTAACAGACCAGTGACATGAAAAAGACACTTGGTTCACTCACACATACCTCCTTTCCAGAAAGGTTCAGAGAATAATCTACAAATGAAGGTCTCCCATTTTCCCCTAGAAATTACCCATATGAAGCCAAGAATTGCCCCATCCACACCTCATCACATTAACAAGTGCCTGTGCCTCCCCAGCACCCTCAAGGCTGAAGGAAAATAACTGTTCTTACCATCTAATTGTTTCCCCACATGTAGAATTTGCCACTATAATGGTGAGAGAATCATATACTGCACTAGTTTAACTTTTCCATGAAGGAGTCTGCAGGGGTTTTGTGGTAATAAATCAACTTTTGGATTAACAATCTTCATCCAGCTCACCTCAAAATGTCTTTCTTACTAGAATAAGGATCCTAGCACGATCACTACTGCTATTATAGTCTGGCTGATGCTAGCTGACTTGCACAGATAAGTTCCAGAACTTTCCAGCAAACTGATCTGGGTTTATGCTTTGTATAGCCTAAAGGCAACACACTTAACATCTCTTTCATCCATGAGCTTCACACTTCAAAGAGCTGTAGGAAAGAGGAGGTGCTAGAGGCCTGGTACTTTCAGGAACCATTAATTATAGGAACTCATCATGAAGGGCATTACTAGAAGTTTGTTTCAGACCATCTGAAAGGAGTAGAGAGAATCCAGTGGTTTAAATATAAACAGTGCGGTTGCTGTCACATAGTTGTCCATGAAAGATAAGGTCTCAGTGTATTTTTTCTGCCCCCAGATTGACAATCTGTAAGGTGCTGAACAGGAAAGCAATTTACCACAGTGTAAGTCCCTTCCAATAAAATGCATTCCCTAGCATGTTTGGGGTTTTTTTGTGTGTGCGTGCTTGACCTCAAAGTAAATTATAAATCACTTTTTCTTTTTAAATGGTCTACTTTACTATAAATATTATGGCTAACATTTTCAAACAGCTGACTATTAAATTTGGCCAGCAAAGTACACTGCTGAACTCAGAATTCATCCTAAATGAGAGCTGCAGTTTTTTATGGGAAAAACCAAAAGCGGTGTTCAACTGGCCTCAATTACAAAAGTAATAAGCTACTCAAAATCATTTGTCTCCTTTTCAAATACCACGTGTAAAACTACATAGCAAATTATTGGTAGAAGCAAGGAATAACATCTTACTTCACTAGCTCACTTTCTTAAGGGTTCTCTACTGCCTGACAATCTATTTTATAAATATTTAGGTTTATATTATGGTTTACTATCAGAATCAGTTTTTTATTGACAATAGTCACCTAAAGCACAGGGCTCCTTTCACAGTCAACTGAATGTTTGGTGGCATGATATGCCTTCGGACTAAAACCCCCAAAAAGAGAGATTTTACTTTTTCATCTGAGCTTCCAATGAAACGCTGAAAAGAAATGTTCTCTTTAAATCCTCTCCACAATAGAATCTAGAAAGCTGCAGCCCATCCTTTACCAGCTGCTATTTCACTTACTAATTTAGGAACAACACTTCTTTCTGTTGCACACTTACCAGGAAGCAGCTATGCCATGAATGTGTTATAAACACTACGCATCTCTCAAGCTGCACGGCTTTCTGAAAAACAAGATGACCTAATGGAAGCGCTGCTCTTTATCATCCTCTATTTCCTGCCCACATTCTGGTTACTTAATTCAATAAGAAAGTTAGACCCTATGAAAGAATTTCACATCTCATTTTCCTTCTTGTACTTCCTCTTTCAACCTGAGGTCTATGATGAAGTCCTGATTTCCCTGGAAGTCCACTTTCTCACAGAAATTCTGCCATTGCAAAGGCAGAGGGATAACTGAACTGCAAGACATCACTCACTGAGAACAGCCCTCTGAGATGCAGGAGGCAAATACATATACTCTTCAAGCAACATGACAGGAAAACTTCTCTGCACTGAACAGCAAAGTTTGAGTAGCAGGCAGAATGCAACACATTGTCTGGACCACCAACATGACATTTCACTGTGTGCTTCAGTACACTTCAGAGACATTGGATGGTCCCTTCAGGATGGATGCGCAACTGCAGGCAATCATGTGATTCAGAATGTTCAGCTCTGAAGTTTCCATCAGATATCTGCTTCCATGCCCCCTAAACACCACAAAATGCTTCTCAGCGTCCTAAAAAAAGGGAAAATAGCTATAGGAGAGGTACAGAGTACCATAGAGGAAGAGATCGAAACATATATGTCTTTGCAATAGCTCCATATTTTTTTAACAACTGCCAAGTAACAACTTCTTCTAAACGACCACAGGAAGTGGATCACACATCAAAAAGGGATAAATATACCTATTTTATCCTATTTCCCAAGGAGAAGCCATTAATTCCTAATCCCAGATCTTGCAATAAATTCCACAGCAAATGTGAGATGATGGGGGGTAGAACAGAAAATAAGTAAAATAAGTTGTAATTAAAGGCTCTGGGAGAAGAGCAGCAAAACCATACTTCTTATCCATAAGCAACCACTGGAAATGCTGAAGCACATTGTTAGTGCCAAATTAATGAAAACAGTTTCAGTCTCCCTTTAGATCTCTTGGAGACCTCAATGCTTCAAATCCAAAAATTTGTCCACTTAACTTTCCACAGTCATTCTAGATCAAAAACTCCCGTGCAGTTTACAGGACCTCAGGCTTAAAACTGTTCAGGTTCTTTGCCCCACTGTCACATCCGAAAGAAATGGGGAGAAAAGTTCTTATAATTTCCCATCTACATTCATTCAGGAAGAATTTATAATATCAAAACCAGAAAAAATGGTTATACTTTAGCTGAAACATTTCTCATCTATGTGTACCCATAATTTTATTTACAAAGAATAACTTTATCACTTCAACTCTGAGTATACTCAGAACAACAAAAGCTTTCTAATTTGCTCTTTGAAAGATAAATACTCTCAAACTCTGAGCAGCCTTGTAGTCTGTCTTTGCACCTGCTCCAATTTAAATCCATCTTTCTGTTCCCTGCAAGGGAAGAGTGTCGGACACAATATTCCAATTAAGGTCTCAGGAAGGCTTTCTGAAATATTATTAGCGTTTCTCCCTCTCTCTACAAAAATATCATGTCTAATGCATCATAGAAGCACATTAGCTTTTTTCACAGCTACATCATACTGGTGGTTTAGAGCCATCTTAGTGGCATTATCACAACACTTTACTAATTCAGACCACTACAACCATTTAATTATCTATACAACATCCTATGATGTCAACAGATGTTCTTCTCATTTTAAATATTTGCATATGGAGAGAAAGACTAACGTGATCTGTCTGAGACCAGACTCTGGGGTCTTGCAGAGCTGAATTAGCAACTGAGACTTTCTTGTTCTTCATCCTAAATATGCACTTCCAAACACTAGCAGCAAACAGACGAACTACACAGTGTACAGTAAAAAGGGTATTCCTGTTATTCCATGCCTGTGCCTGCACTCTAAAGTTATTTCTAAATGCATGGTTATCGATGGCCACTGCTCCCCTGTATCAAGTAATTGCATTAGCCTGCTGAGGAGCTACACTCAAGATAACCAGAAAGGCCAAACCTCCACCTACCTTGACATAGAGGTTGTCTCCCTACTGCTTGCTTTCATCTTCATGTCCTCAGCTGACAATGAAAGTATCTTTTTGCGATGATCCCACCTAAACAAGCTTCCAGGTGCTAGGCCACCCCCTCTCGCACATACTTGCTCTTACCTGCCACAGCAAAAGCTGCTCGGTTATAACCACTTCTACCAAAGCTTGTGTTTACACTGACCATTTTCCTGAAAAACGCTTCAGGATTCTGAACAGATAATTTGAATGCTCTTCTTGTTATAAAGTTCAGATCACAACTGAAAGCGACAGCTTACAACAAAGAGACAAAAAAAAAATCTAAAATTGCAAGAGCACAAATTTAAATAATGATGGACAAAGGAGCTGACTGGTACCTAGCAAATAGCTTGGCAGTTCCTACACAAGGTACTGTGTTGTAGCTACTCACATCATAGTGTTAATTTCATAGTCATGATATAGTACTTCTAATGCTATTAATAAAAACCTATCTTTGTGAAAAGATTACCCAGAACGTGAACATTACTTGAACTAGACAGAACATGAATTATTTTCACGTAAAGCTCAGGATCTCTGGCTTGCATGAAATTCCATGCATGCTCTGTAGTCACATTCCAAAAAAATTCTTTTTCTTCCAACAGCTAGCAGAGCCAGAATCGCCCTCTGAGCTAAGCCATGAGAGTCTTTTTCTGTAAATAAAGCAAGTGTCTTAGTCAAGCAACACACTACCGCTTCTCAGAAAATAAATATCCTAGTTATACTTGAACTTGGTTTCTCTTTTTTGCCCACTATCACATGTATACCTGAACCATTTTCCATTTAGATCTGTAACATAAGCTGTCCTCCACAGATGAACTTACTGGTAAATTAAAAAGCTTACGAATACCTAAGGCAGATGGGATGAATACTGCTAGTACCTTGTGGTGTAAAAGTCAGTAACACTGGTGCACTAAAATGCAAGTGCAGCTGTGCAAAGCCTCAAGCATTACCTTACAGAAATTGTAGGCTCATGTAACCCACTACATCACTTCTACAGATGAAATATAAATACCTTCTAGATATTTACATTTCATGCACTTTCATGCATCACAGAAAAAAGGTATGGACCACCAACAACTGAACTGACATGACCTAGCATGTTACCACGGGTCAGCTGAGTCAGTTACAACAAGCAGTAGGTATTCTTCACAGTTAGCTAACTGCCCAGCAATGGGGAAAAAATAACTTCAAGGTGGTTTAAGCACATTTTTCTCTTTCCAACTGAAGACATGAAAAAGCCATCATGCAGCCAGTGATGCCAAGCCTGATGATGACCCATCTCATGTGAAGCTGCAGTAACACCCTGCATTTTATTAATCTGCAACACAATTTGCCCCTGGCTGTAAAGATGATTTTCTGTCCTCTGCCATGAGCGCTCAGTGGCAAGATGTGAATGTATCAATTTGGCCCTTTTGGTTTTGATAATGGAAAAGGTTATGCTTTGCTGAATTTGTAGATGAATATCAGGCATAATTCTGGTTCTTAGTCTATGACACACAGCATATGAAATACACACACTTTTGGCTGAGTGCATGATTGACTTACTCTGTAAAATTCAGTTCAGTAATCTGAAAACCAGGATAACTATCTCCTGATGTCTGCAGTTTAGATCTACATAAATAATATTTACACATTAAAATTTCAGGGTTTATAAATCTGGTAAAACAGAAGTGTATTTTTTATTTCCAATATGGAATCTCTGTTGAGAAAACCAGCATGATTTATAGAAAACTTCAGAAATTACTTTTATTTAAATACAAATGCATGTAAGGTCTTGTAAGGTCCTACCAACAAAATTCACTTAGATTGGTAGTTGGAAAACACATGCCACGACACATTTGCAAACAAGGCATACAGGTTGCATGTATACAAACATATACTGAAATCTTCATATGTATACATGGTAAAAGAAACACTGCAGTTTGCAAGCAAAAATGAGCAGGCAGTGTTTCAAATTGACAATGTGGTTCAGTGTTATCAGGAAGGACAAGAATTAAAGTGATTTACAGTAAATTACCTGTACTGGCCAGGGATGATAAACAGTTATGAGACTAAATTAAAGAAGTTTGTGTTGCTGCCTTATGGTGCTTGATCTCAAAATATTGAATTATCTATATCTAAGCACTGTTTGGTTTTGATGTTAGCATGAAAAAAACAGGTTTTTAAAATCACAACACACTTGAACAGACTTAATTATCATCAATGCTCCATCTCTAGTCACTAAGTCCCACTCATCCCTTCAGACTGACC
This sequence comes from Loriculus beryllinus, assembly GCA_039877255.1. Lineage (NCBI taxonomy): Eukaryota > Metazoa > Chordata > Aves > Psittaciformes > Psittacidae > Loriculus > Loriculus beryllinus. The sequence goes on from JBCJKH010017062.1 coordinate 14,695, forward strand.
TTACCACTTTACCTTTTTATCTTTAGAATCTTATATATCAAAACTATCAGAGTAAGAAAAAACATTAAGCATAGGCCCAACACAGAGACTGTGACTATGATAAAGAGCCTAACTCCCTTTAAAATCTGGGACTCTTAACAGCTCTAAATTTATGTTTATGTACAGCACACTCGTTTCTAATGGATAATGAAAAGTATCTTGTGATTAATGTATTTTGTGAATGTAGCATGCATGTATTTGTATGAAGTAAGATAAAAGTAGAGGTATGACACAAGCTAAGGACCCAGCATATGCGAATGTTAGATGGGACAGTAACCTCCAAACCAGAAACAACACAGTGTAGTTAACAGCCATAAAAAGGAAGCAAGAAACTACAGGAGGAGTACTCTAAAATTTTACTAGTATTTTACCAGGTTTGCTAGGGGCATAACTTTAGTGATACTTTTGGCTTGAGTTTCCTAACTTTGATCAATTTACAGTAAATTTGTTCAGAGGATCAAAAGCAAAACACGCAAGACCAAAATTACTTCCTTAGGTTTACTGTCTTGCATTTGGCATCAAAGCAACAGCACAGGCAATTAAGATTTCTTAAAACTACTCATGCCACACATACCCACTGAAGCTCTCCATACGGAGTAACCAGCTGGCCACTCAGACACTGAGCAGTGGACTATAAACTAGGTCTCCAACCTTTTTTAGATTGTTTACAACATCCCAGCGAAAATATTCAGTATTACCAAATAAATTAATATCACAGGTGACATTTGGCAAGGTTGTCCACATTCAGAGTATGAGATTAAATCATGCTGAACCTCCACATCACACAGATCTAGCCTCCAAGGAACACATTACAGTTGAGTATAGTGAAATACATTGAAAGTACAGGCAAGTTCCCACTGAACAGAGTACCTGATATTTAACACACAAAGTTGGATGTCAAGATACAAAATTACACCTTTGCTGAAAGATCAGTAGAAATATCTGCATTACTTAGAAACTTAATAACTCCTAATATGAATTGGCTGGACCTAAATACCTGCTGGTACAGCTCCAGCCAAATCATGCGGTACTTTTTCGTTACTGCATAAGAGCCAGACTATTAAACTAAGCTAATTTAATGAAAAGCAGAAAGTATCAGTGAGGAAGAAAAAACATTTTAAAAATACAGTTTTATACTATTCATGTAGGACCTACTGATGAAGAAATAAAATATATTAAAAAAGGTAATTTCATAGGAATTTCAATCTATGCATATTTTATTTAATAGACTCCTGTGGTGCATATCAGACTAAACAGCCCAGTCAAGACCTCTGGAAAATCAGTCTAGACACAAGAAGAGGCATACTTTGCATAGTAAGACTCCTAAAAGGCTCTGAAAAGTAACACTTTCGAGAATTCTTATTCCTTCTGATAAGGCACATAGGAGCGTTTCTCCTGAAGTAATATTTTACATAAAGATAAAATATATTTTAAAATATTATTTCCAGACACCTTTAATTCTGAGAGCCAATAATTCCACTTATGGATTTCTTACTACATGCAAATTCACCTCAGCAATCTCCATGTCAGTAAAAATGCTTATCTGAGCAAGTTTCATGTATGCTTTGGTGTTTGCAGGATTAGGTTTTTGGTTTGTGGGCCATATATCTGTTAAAAAGCATACTGTCCAGAAAAGGTTACATTACCTTGTTAGAGGAACAGAAGGATGCAATACACCAATTATTTACTTCAGGACATCTGAGTTGTCCTGATGACCAAGCATGCTAATGGCAGTCTACATTACAGTTATCCTAAATATCAACATAACAATCAACCCATGCCATCTGAAAGAGCTATGATCCACTGCAATTAACACCAGAGTATCTCTTGCACATATTAAGTTCACTGAAAATATTGGTAAATAACTTAAGATACACACAGAAGGGCTTTCTAAAGGAGAGATTTCCAGTTACACTCACACTAGTGACTGCTGGCTAGACACTGCTCAGAGTCAATTCCACCCGATCTCAGATAATAAGTCAATGTTAGAATACTAAAGTAACAGTAAAAGATAGAAAAAACCCAAGTCAATATATTGTTTTCAGGTAAATCCTGTTGAGATTCAGAAAGGCAAATGTGAAAAAGAAAGCAGAAAAACTCCACTCCAAATTACTTCACTGCATTATACCCACACACTCAATTCAACATACAAAGAACATTGAAATGTTTCAAGGGAAACATATTGAAGTAAAAGCAATTACCAACCATATGATGATTTTTTGGTTTGGTGGTGTGGGATCAGGGTTTATTTTTTGCCATTAAAATTACTTCTTTTAAAACCTTTATTTTTAGTGCATTACTTTTAACAGATTTTTTTTTTTTCACCTTTGGATTCCCATCTTCTAAGTTTCCTCCTCTCAAAGACAAATTAAAAAGGAAGCAAGTGAAATGCTTAAAAACAGAGTAAGATAGAAATTTTAATAATGGGTTTAAACTTTCTATCCTATGAAGTCCCAAGGAAATTGGATTTTTTAAATTTTTTTTTTATCTTCAGTTATTATATCCTTTGCAAGAACTAGTTTTGCATGTTCTCAAAATAGTCCTTATCCAAAAACTTGCAGCCTCACAGTCATGTTGACCCTGTCCAGTTTGAAGGAAAGAATGAGTTGACATGTGTGCAACACACAAGCAGAGATCCTAACTATGATGCAAAAGGCAAACTGAAGAAAGAAACGCCCTTATTAAAGTGATGGCATTACCACGTGACATTATGGTTGCAACTATAATCAGTGTCAGAATAACAAGGGGATGTTCTTCACCTCAAAGAGTGCATGTTATTGGGATTAAGATGTTACTGGGCATGTAGAAATGGAGAATTCCCCATGATCTGATGCTCAGCTTTCCCCAGATTTTCATCAGGATTGCATCAAGTCTTTGTCAACTATATCCCCCTCCAGAGCTGCTGCAGAACTCCACTGACTTCAGGTTTCACCTTTTTCTAGTGTGGGCCCATTTATAGAGAACACTCTTGCAAAGGGACACAGTTTCTGCAGTGACCTACTCTGAGAGCATTTGGTGGAACTCTGCAAGCCATTGTTTTGATGTTAATTACTTCCTAGCTCTTCACAACAACAGAAATACAGCCATGGAGAGTATGTGGAGAGAAAATGCAGATTTGGTCATGAATTAAGAACCATATTCCAGCACCATTGTTCATCAAGACACAATGTGTGTTTATACGTTTAATCCCTAATGGAAAGGGAGGTACTTGTAAACATTGTTAATTCTAGGGGCTGCAGCATAATGATTAGAGACTTTGAAAAAGCAATAGCAATTTTGACGAAAAGAGCTCTCCTGACACAAAAACTTTTCTTTTCAGATCAGTCCAAGTTAAGAGCATATCTTTGTCTCACAGCAACATAAATGTTGCATGTGCATTCCTATATTTAGCCATCCCATGCACTACAGATTAAAAGCAGCAGCTAGGTGACACAGCTAGATACTGCCTGTAAATGAGTAATTGTCTTGACCTTAACATAAAAGTAAACCAAAACAAGCCACAGTGAAGGGGAGGAGGTAAGTTTTACTCTTCCAGTCATTTAACTTTTTTTTTTTTTTTCTTTTCTTCCTCTCCATTCCCAGTACAAGCCTTAAAAAAAAAGGCAGTATAATAGTATCCCATCTTTTGGAGTGAAAGCTCTCAGTTCTTTTGGTAATGAATTATGGGCCAAGGGTTCAGGGAATTTTTGGAAACTGAAACACACATGAGGTTTTTCCACCTGTCTTCTCTAATTAGCAACTCTAATGGACCAAGAGCATACAATTTCAGAACAGTGAGAGCCTACAATATAAACACATAATACACTAGTGATGGAGGGATACTGAAATTGCTAGCCTGCTAGGGCAGCAAGACCCGATCCTAACATGGAGTTCAACTAACAGATAATGGACAGATTTCTAAGGCAAGTAGGCAGCTGAAAACTCTTCTATCTGCAAGATGACCCTGCTAAAGCCTGTAAATGCTCACCTTAAACAAAACTGACAAGGCAGCCTTCTTCAGCCTCCCTATTCCCTGGCAGTTGGGATGGGAATATGTAGAAGCTGGGCCAGAGATCCCCCAGGCCACCAGTCTTTCACCATGTTGTGCTAAGAAACATACCTTAGTGGTATAAATTAGAGTAAACCTTAGGCTGCCATTAGTTATGATTACTTAAAGAAACTGCAGCACAAGAGGAGTTTGCTGCCTGGAACCCTTACTCTTCACACAGTATATTTGCTGCTCCAGTTGGGTATGCCTCAACGGCAGGGAAGTATCTTATGTCAGTCACACTCATTTTAAAAGGGAGATTGGAGACAAGAAAAATACTTAAAATAATGATGATCATAATGAACTACTATCAATTTGAAAATATGTATTCAAATTGCTAAAATATAAATTAAAAAATAAAGGAAATAAAGCCACATTTTTTATTTTTAGGAAACTCCAGAAGTGAAGAAATAGCATATCCCAGCTTTCATCTCCAGTCTCATTACATGACACTGGGAAGTTTTAATTTAACTGTAAAAAATGTTGCTGTGAAATCTGTTTTCAATAATTGCTGGAAGCTTGTTCATGTACGGAGGGCAGTCTTTCATAGATCCCTCAGTGAAGCAAAAATAATTCTTCATTTACTTGCTTCTTTGTACTTCTATGGTTTTTACTTTACAATTGCCAGTCCAGCATATGGATGTTCTGCTTATTCTGGGGTGACAGTACTGTTTTTATATCAGAAGTAACTCCTCTTTGGGCCAACAACCCATAGCAATGACCACAAGCAGCTAAACAACAATTGCTGTGCCAAAGCCTGCCCTACCTCACAATCTCTCTACAGCTCCAGAAGGAGACGTTAAGTACTCCCATACTTCTGTCAGTGAGCAAAAGGCACTTGGCCATATGTCACTGACACCAGGGACCAACCGTGCCCACAAAAGTTTCAGCATTTTCATTTTTCAGGGTTTCCTTGCTGTGGAAATCAAAATGAAAGAGCTTGTGCTTGCTTAGTTCCCATCTAATACAGGTCAGGAGGTAGCTGGTATATGAACCCAGCTACCACCTCATGGCTTGGAAATACTCCTGGGTCCACTGTCTTATTGCAGGAATGTCTTTCCTTTATATTGCATGCTTGTGTGCTCTGTTTACTTTTTTTCACTCCTGTTTCTTCTCTAAGTCTAACTTCTCAATTATCTCTTTCAGTTCATCACTTTGATTTCATTTTCCTTGCCAAATGGAATGATAATTCCTGTCCAGTGCCTTTAGCTTCCATCAAAAGCGTAAGTTCCCAGTAAGCATGACATTTGATTTGCTGAAGAAACGGTTCTTTTCAGTCACTGAGTTCAATCTCTCCTGTCAGAGGCAACCACATCGTATATTTACTTGCATCAACTAAGCAGCCGCATCATTACTGATGATAAAAAAAAAAAAAAAGGGAGTGATGTTAAAAAAAACCAAAAAACACAAAACCAAACCACAACAAGCAGAACAAAAAAAGCCTGACATTTATTTTCAAGGTTTTAATCTAAAGATGACTGAAAATGTATTGTGGCCAAAGGCATCTGATACTAGGTCAATGAGCTCTCTGCACCGTCTCCATTTCCTCCATTTCAGTGTCTCATTGTCAGTAGCAACAAGAGCTTCACTGGAAAAAAATACTGAGAAATGCCAAGAAACATCTCAGAGCAGAGGCTGTCAATTCTTTATTAATGAAGGCTGCTCTCATGAGTAAACCTGTAAGGTATTCAGAAGCCAGAACAGCAGAAGAAAATACACATATATACACTGAACAGTTCCCAGTGAGAAACACCAATTAAAATTATTTCATAAATGCAATTGATCTATACCTTATACTCTCAGAAGCAATTATTACTGGTAAAACTCTAATTTGGTTATCAGCAGTAACAAAAAAATATGCATATGCTGCATATTTTCAATGCATAAGACACACAAGTGTATTTTATAGCCCATCACGTAACAAAAAAAAGTATCAGCTATGCAGTTGAAAATGGAAGATAAACAGATTAAATAGAAATTATTTGGAATTTGTCTAGAAAAGTATTTCCCTTGCTTTTGCACAACTTTTGAGGCAATAATTTAAATATCATTAATAAAAAGCCATTATTTACCTAACAGTTATGAAATCATACTCTGAATGTAAAGTCTTTGAGACAAAATAACTCTGTCCTAGGCATGGCAAACACTTAGCGAACATCCAGAGCAACAGCAGAACACTTCACACCCAGCAAACTTTGGAATAATATCATTCTGCTTCAGTAAGAAACTAGGAGTAAAAAACTGAATATTTAATAAGCTATGCAGGATTTATTACCTTCGAGATGTTACTATAATTTGCAAGATATAATCAGATTTTCAAGGAACAATGCTAAAATGTAATAAAGGATCCAGATCTGATTCCTTCCTTCCATTGAATCACAAAAACAAGATAAATCCATTTTACCAAAAATGAAAAGATGGACTAGGCAGATAGGAAACCAATCAGTTAAGTACAGACATCAGAAACTAAAGTATGAGATGGCATACAAATCCTGTGGTTGAAAGAGATAAAAGAATTAGAACCAACACTAAAACTAAAGCTTGAGCAGCAGCTAGTACCAGCGCACAACAGGAAGACTGAAGGAGTTATGTTTCGAACCTGTCTCCTCTCTGAAAATCCCCTAGCTTTATTGATTTGTGTCACTACTACATCACCATTTTTAAAATAGCATATTTCAGAAAATACTATGTTCCTACACACTGGGATTTTGAGAACTGATATTATTTGCATTGTCTGATAGCGCATTCTGAAAAATAACAATATCCCAGTGCTCCTGTGAAATATCACACATATCAAGTTCAAAGGAGACTTTACATAACGTCTGATAAACAAATGCAGTACTTGCTGCAAACAAAAACAAGGGCTGGCAGTACAGTTTCCTGTAGCTCAAAATAAGGTACTCCTGCCCTATCAAATAGGAGTAGTATTTTATGTGTCAGAAGTACTAAGCAAATAAGAAGTAATACACAAATTAATTGTTAATGAAACTATTTGTGAGCCTCTGGCACTTGATTTCTTCTTGGGAGAGCATCAAGGTGAGACTGTTACTGCTGCTATTGGTTGCCCAAGAGGTGTTTTTCCATTGTCTGAGAACCACCAAAATGAACCATCATCCAGCCACCCCTTTTCCAGCTGAGCCATCACAGACGGTAGTGTACACATCAGCCCATCCTCACTCCCTTTCACACATGACATAAAACTATTTCTGTATGACTCAGAGAACATAAGACCAAAAAAAAAAACGCAGGAAGTTACCAACAAATTACACATGCAAAAAGGTCTTTCTTGTAGTATGCTTAACCATCACAAGGTATAGAATACAGTGGCTACCATATTTACTGTCTCACACTGTCATTGAATAACGCCCTATAATGCTTAATGTCAAAGACATAAAAGAGTAAACATCTAAAATAGTTTATCTCAATACAGTCTGATGATCAAGGGAGATAAGGGAAGGGGAATTTAAGAAAGGCCCACTAACAATTATTCAGCAAAAGGTGAAAACCATCAATGCATGCAAAAAAAGAGTGAAAAACTAGATGTTTATGTTGATACATCTGATTATACATTCAGCATTTTCTACTTCCTTGTAAACACCAGTTTTGTCACAAGCAATGAGGTATCACAAGCTCAGCATTTCAGCATACCAGAGGGACTAATTAAGACCTCACTATGTAACCTGTGCAATTTGCCAGACCAAAACAGGTACCTCTATACTGGACACTTTCTTCAACTAACCTTCATGTGGAGTACCCATTTAAGAGTATCTCTGCACACCCCTCATTGCAGTACGGTCAGGTGATGTAAAGCAGCACTGAACATCAGTATTAAATATCAAAGGTTTAAAAGGCCAAAAACTGCAATAGCACTAGTGCATATACCGAAACGAGAATGTGCCACAGAGTTAATGCACTCCTCCTCAACTACTTCAACTTATTACTGGAAACAACAGCCTTCTGATTATTACAATATTTAATTCAGTCTGAAGGAAAAAAATCCACCACATGCTATGCTTTTTGTGTGGAGAGATTTCTCCCTGTACCAGAGATAAACTTTAATTCAGTTCAACATCCTGATTTCATTACAACAAGCTTACTTCCAGCATAATCATGACAGGTAAAGATTATGTTAAATCATATTCTCAGCTGACAGCCTAGTGTTTCTTTATTTGGAGAAAGTCATGACATCACTTAATCTATCCAGCTAATACGCTGACTTTTTATATCAAAAGTGAGAATCACACTGTAAATAAAGCATTACAGAAACATGGGTCAGCAGTGAACTGGCGAAGTTTAAGACTAATGCAAATATTTCTGGTATGAAAAATAGAGAAATGCTGTAGGTGTGAAGAAGAAATAGGGCAGGCTGACACCGTAACACTCAGGGAACTACTGTAATTGATGGCAGTGTAGAAAATGGACTAAAACATTCCAGGCTACTACTTTTTAGAAAGTGAGACAGGAAAAGAATACAAATGAAAATTAATTTCTTAAAAAGTTTGGTTTAAGGTGCTTAAACATGTTTGTTTATATGTGTGTGCATGCATGCACATAATATGCTTCTGCACATATATGCATGTGAGTTTGCATGTGTGTACAGAAAATGCCACTATCTAATTATTTAAAATAGCTTGCAGAAAAATTAAAGTACCTTCCATTCTCTCAGATGCATACTTCAAACAACAAGAGAAATAAAAGCTGATCAAAAACATCATACAGAAGTTTGAGCTTGTGTCTTTCCACTCTCCCTAGCAAACTAAAAAGGCAAAAGTAAAAAACCCAAAGTTTAAATACATACAGCACATAGGGCAAAAATACAGAACTTTTATATCAGACAAAATTCAGGCTAAGACAGTAAACCAATAAATAATGGATATGAAGCATCATTTTCAGTGAGAGGTATTAGATGCATAGCAGAGTCTTTTGCCTTACGAGCTTGGGTGGAGACTGACTGGGCCTTTTCATTATTTCCTCTCATGGATTTCGGTAGGAGAAAAACATCCACAGAGGGAGCCAGCCATGGGTCTGCCTGCAAGGTCACCCAGAGAGCTGTGGGCAGACACCTACACCACCACACCACAGTTCCCTGGGAAAATCCACAGTATAGGATGGAGATGAAGGCTGAGGAGCAGAAGAGGAAGGCTGACAACCTAAAACGACTCGGGTTAAACCACTGGGAAATACACTGCAGAGTATGTGATCCCATGGTTGCAGCGCAGGAGAGTGGGGAGGGAGAAGTACAAGGCAGATCAAAGAGAAAAACACTCCTTCACACACATGCCCCAGATAACTTTCTTTTGTGACAACTCTTCTAATCAGACTCTGTCATGCTGCGTGATCACTAAGGCTTGTGTGTTAACGTCATCAAGAAGATAGCTACAAGGATGTCCCTTTTGGTACCAGTCTACAGTGACAGCAGGTAACGTGAAAACACAAACCAAGAACACACCACCTCCCATCCATCTTCTACAGCCAAGTCAAATTTCTAAGGACTATAGAGCTAACTGGGAATTAGCAACTGCAAAATGGACATATTATTCCTCTTCTGACCTGGGAAATTCCTGGCAATTCCCTCACAGTCCCAACCAAAAGGAGGGAGGCACTTGTACACAACTTCCCAGCCTTATAAAGTAACCAGTCTTATTTCTAAAACCTGCTAGCACCTCAAAGCCTGCAAGTCTTGAGTGATGCAGAAAAAAAGGGCAGTGCAGGAGGGAAGAAAGGCATCGTGACCACTATCTGTGTTTTCTCCATTCACTACCTCAGCCCTCATGTAGCTGGGGTTAGGTTTCCTTTTCTCCTTAAATGCACAGAAGACCCACAGTGGCATGCAAAATAGGATTAGACTGGATTACAGTTACCCAAACCTGAACCACAAGAAAGTCTGGATTACCCAAACTAAAACTACTTCATCTCATCCACATCTTCCCCTTCAGTCTACAGATTCTGCCTGAACTTACAAAGCTTGCCTAAATTTGCACTGATAGGGCTGGAGGGGCTAGTGCATCCTTCACCCAAGGCTGCAGATCAAACTCTATGTGGTCCAGTGACTCCCACTGCCTGCTCCTCTGTGGCGTCTTCTGCAGCAGGTGAGCTCTTCATGGATCACTCTTTGGAGATATTTAATGCTTTTCTGAAGCAGCAAAAAATAGCCTTGCCATGTACATGAGTTATGTTGAGCATATTTGTGAGGGATAAGTAAATAAATTTTTAGATGATGTGACACCTACAAGGGAGGGGAGCAGACCATGTTATCCGGATAGAAAGAAATGCTGTAATTAACCTTAGAATTGGAATAGAACAGTCCAAGTGACTAAATTATATGCTAAACATTATCTCTGAAGATAAAAAAGATTGGGGGGTGCTAATAATTTAATTTTTAAAAGTCACTTGCAGATCTTTGGTCACCAATTTGACATCACTTGACAAAATCATATCAAAATTTAATTAACTGTTTACATTAGGTGTAGCTCAATTAACTGCTTGGGTTTGATCAGGCAACTTCTGCCATGGGAGGTCTCCTCTGGAATTTATTTATCATTGGTCAATACAAGTATTATTCCCAAATTCCTCTACAACATTATCACTAGTGACTTGTATCAGAATCTTGGATTCCCTTTAAAGCAGAAAGCTGCAATTGAGCTTATTTCTATTTTATCTTTCAGAAAGCTGATGCAGTATTTTTTTTTCTGAATAAAAAGTTCTTAACTATGGAAGTGAGACATTAGATTTTAGAGTAGCAAAGGAATAAAATTGTACTGTCCACATACTCCTCCAGCCTGCAAATCTGTTCTATAACCACATGAGGAAAACCTTACAGAATGAGTAAAGCTCTGAAACAAAACTGCATTACCAGTTGATAGACACTGCCTGGTCTCACAGAGCACTTCCTATTGAAGGTGATCATTAAAAAATACTCTTTGTAGTCTTAAAAAAACAGTCAAGACCACTGTAATATTTAGGAAGTATCTCCATTCCTGTTTTCACTGAGGTTTTGGTTTGTTTGTTTTTTTTTTGTCCTGTTTTCACTGAGATAGCCTGCTCTTAAATTGTCCACCAAAAAAAGGAAAACAGAGTTAAACAGGCAGCACAAATGGCACATAACTAGAGTTTAGCATCAATAAATGGCCTCCCAAGGATGCAGGAGAACACTTTACGTGAATCATTCAATTTTTTTTATCAAAACATGATCCATAGCTTTTCTACAGAGGGGAAGGTTTGTTGCTTCCATTTTCACTGGAGTTGGGAAGCTCACTATTGCCTACCTAATGGAACACAGCTCCAGATTCAGCAGAAATTGTTGGAAGATTTTGGATTTCCAGGGCTGCAGCCTTCACAGTGGCAATGCTGCTTGGGCTGTTGGATTTTTTTTTTTTAAAGACAGTTATTTCTCATTTAGTTGTGGTAACACTGTGACATACAACTTTGCAGACTCACTTCTGTAGAGTTTTAAATAGGATTTACAAAACACACTGTAGAATATCCTAACAAAGCCTGCAACTTCCAAAGTCACTATAGTGGCTCCTGACATCCAATACACACATGACACCGTATCCCATGGCCACCTCACAGCCTGTGTGAAGTCCCAGCACATGTTATACCAGCCTGGTCTCTTGCAACACATCTCTCCACACACCGCTGTCTCAGGCAGCACAAATGCATGCATTACAAACCCACAGGGCTAGAGCCATGCAGAGTAGAGTGCTCCCAAGCAGGACTAATTAAGTGTAAACCTTACTGATTTTACTTGAGGAGCAAAAAATCTGTGGTAATAACTGTTAAGATTACAGAACAGCACCAGCAGTTGCAAAACTTATTCTCATACAGGAATTTCATTAAGAAGTTGAATTGTGAACATTATCTTGATACGTATTAATACATTCCTGCTGCATTCCCACTGCCGTGAAAATCCTTTCCATCACTATGCAAGTTTTCATAGGCCCTAAATATTTTCTTTTTCAATTGAGTTTCACACATATGCTCCCTCACAAAATGATATTTATTTATCTTTCACAGTGAACTACTAACTGGGAGAAGATGTGGGGGCTCAAAATTTTGTAAGATCAGGTTGGACTAGAAACAAGATATTTGTTTTACCAAATTATCTTAGCTTTAGTCCAACGGATAAGATAAATGAGGAGTTTCTATTAGACTGACAGATTTTATAAATTTCAGCAGCTTGTGTGAATTTAAATGTATTTGGCTAAAACAGTCATTAAAGATCCAAATGCCTAAAAATTTTAGGTGGCACTGCTATAGAGTGCTGATTTCATAAAATGTACAGAATATTTCTAAGTACCCTGCTTCTGAAAGGCTTTTCTTCTTAAAAAACCCACAAAACAAAAACAACACACCAGCAACTAAACAACAACAAACACCACACCACAACCACCCACAAAAGATAACCGACACAAATACTATTTGCTGATCTTTCCAGGTATTTCTGAAGTCATATGTGTTTCTGTCTTGATTTGGTTGGAGCTGAAAACCCCACTGTAACTCCGAAGCATACCTATCAATCCAGAAAGTAACCAACTGATCATTCTAAAGGCAGAAGGAGCAGATCAGGTTTCTTTTCTATTTTAAACAAAGTGAAATGCAATTCTCATTAGCAGTGAACCAACCAACCATATGTAAAAAAATGAGGTAGACGTGTTTACCATTAAGCATGTGCATAAGTCTTTCCCTTGCAGTGCTAACTTTATTCAAAAATCAGAAATACCCGACTTAAAAAATAGCCTCTTTTTTGTATGAAGACACTTCAGTTTTCTCCTAACTTCCCTTTGACTTCTGAAGTCCTCCTGTGTGTCTATAACACACACAGCAGTTACAGGGCTGCCATTTTAGAGTGCAGCAACCCTGTTCCCTGCTGCAGCTCTCTGGCTACGCAGCAGTGCAGCAGAGCTCCCTGTTATTCCTCGAATTTCTCATTAGGTATCTGTCTTGCCAACCTTGCATTTCCTTGCAGCTCAGATCAGCAGCTAACTGCACCCACATGCATCTCTTGCCTCTCAAATGATTTCTGTCCCTTCTCCTGTGGCAAAGCCTATTCAACCCCTTTTTTCAGACCAAGGACAGATGAAATGAGGTCAACTTCTCCTCCTTTCTAGATGTGGGGGTGAGGCATAACAAAGGTGCCAGGCTTATTTATCTACCCTCCTATGCCTGCAATCATGCCTGAGGTAAGGATCAGATAGTTAGAGGAAAATGTAGCAGAAATGAAGGTACTTATTTTTCATAAGAGAGAAAAAGATAAGAACTCCATTTTCCCAAGTAGCTTAGATTGACTGTTCTCCCTCTAGTCAATGAACAAATGGGACATAATAGCTAAATCACAGGCACGTTCACCCTCCATCTGCAGGGACGGCTGAAATTCACAGGAAGCTTGGAGCATCTTGTATCATGGTAATACTGCTGGCTTCTGCAAATAAGCAACACTGGATAATTCGCCAAGAAGGTTAAGACTGATTTCCATGCATGACATTCTAGTGTGCTTAGCATTTTACTCAATTCATTTCTGCGTATAGATTGAAAACAACTTGATATAAGCATAGTTTTATCTGGTGTGGTAATATGTCTTTACTCAAAAAATCCATTTGCGAAAAGACTGCAAAATGCATCACAAAACGATCCTCCAGACAGCTGAACACAACCACATGTAGTGGCCATTTTACAGGTAAATAGAAAGATTGGAAAGATCAAGTTCTTCACGAGCACTTAAACTTGTTCTGCCAGTGACACTTCAGCACTCAGAAATACCACAGTGCTGAAAGTGCAGTACTTCACTTCAGCCTTTATTACTGTTACTATGCAAGGATGAATGTATGAAATGTTATTCTCCATTTTGGGATTAATGGATCTAGAGTATAGGAAGCTTTAGGCTTCAGTAATAGCCAGGCTCTGATGACCTGTGTTACGTAACATTTAATAATGCTTTCAAATTTAAAAATGAGCTTTGCATGTCATAACTGTGGAAATTTTATACATTGCTATGATCATATAGATTTTTATGATATTAATTCAAATTACTTTTTAAAGCAATAGCCAGTACGCTACAACCTGACTTTATATCCAGTCGTACATCACTGAAGTATTCTGGAATAAGGATACACCTGAGACTTCATGTAGGACTAGGGAGAGAAATGAAACTGTAGCAAGCAGAAGTTTACAGCACTTTGCCATTGCCACACTGTGTTATATTTCAGTAAGTTCTCCTGTTGTTATTAGCTTTCTCCGCTTTAAGGGAACCACCTGCTAGAAGGAGCTGACAAATCTCTGAACAAGCAGGAATAATTTTACTAGTGATTCCTGATAACTGAACTGTACCTATATAGCCAGCAAGGATGAATAGCCTAAAGCTGCTTCCAGAATTAATATGGTTCACTGTTCAATCTACTTGGCACAGACAATAGTGTGCATGAGACTAGACAAACAAAATTAGAAGTCAGATTTTCTTTTTTTTTTTTTTTTTAAGTGCTGCCTACAGCAATAACATCCACAGCTGTGTGAAAGCTAAGCACGTAATACTAAACAATCCATTTTTCTCTGTAATGCATTTTAATATGAGGGACACACAGACATCACAAGACAGCTTTACTTCCTTGAGAATACTTGTCTACAGCATTCAAACATATCAAGAGGCTCCATGGTATCTTAGTCCATAATGGGAGCAGACAGGTTTTAGGAAAAGGCAGTAAGAAGGATGGCATGTGATACCTTTTGCTGCCAGGAATATTTTTATTTTTATTATTATTATTATTATTTCTGGTATAAATGCAAAGTAGTTATTCAACACTCATAAAATTAAAAATCATTTTTCTGGTAAAACAATTGTAAGTACACCTGGCTAGAAATTTTGACAGAAGAACACTTTCCACTAATAAATAAAACCCATTTATTTTCCTATGTACTGATGAATTATAATACTGCATTGATTTGACACGTATGTATTACAAAACATATTGTATTTTTAATAATTTACTTTAATATTATACATGTTTCATATTGTAGAAATGGCCCAACCGAAGTAAAGAACATGATAATTGAGACTGGCAACTTGACTGAAAATGAAGCATTGTGGTTGGCTCATTTTTACTCCTGAATTTTAAAATACCAGCTTTACATTTTAATTCACAACAATAGAAAACAAGTCCCCCAAAAGAAAACGCTAGCATTCCCCCATGGTCAGTCTGACTTAATTTGTTTGGGAGGGAAAAAACAAACAAACAAAACCAAACAACTGAATTTTAAAATAAGTGCTGGGAGGAAGGGCATTCCTAACCCCGGCCCCATCCCTGCTCCTCTAAAAACATAAGTGTGGGAAGGATGTCACTAGATAACTTTCTATGTACTAAATAATGATTTAATCTCCAAGCACCTTGAAATGTAGGATAGATGTCTTCAAGAAAATAATATGGCTAAAAAATGGGATTTGTTTCATCTATGAGGATAGCCAGCTGTCAGGGGGACAATCAGATTAACACTTGAGTTTTGACCCAGAAAACCAAGATGAAAAATGGAAGAGAAAGTATGCCAAAAGGAAAGATGGCAACAATTGTATACAATGTGGTATCATTGGATCCTGCCATTTTCTTCACATACTGCTATTAAATCACAGGAGGTATCTCGCCCTCCCTTTCCCCAGGTACATGCCACAGAAGGATGCAGGCCAAAAGAGACACGTTAGTGCTGAACAGAAGTAGGATAGAAGCTAACTGTCAACATGAAAATATACCTGCACCTGAGAAATTTTGTTTCAAAATAGACACAAGATCTAATTATTTACATCAAACTCTGCAGTGGTCGGAGAACATAAAAAGGGGAAAAAAGAAGCAGTTTCCTTTCTGGATTCCGTCCCTCCTCCCCACCTTCAAATAATGATACAGACTCTATGGTACCTCCTTGGTTCCATAAATCACTCCATCTAAAAAACTGACTTTTTGCTTGTATTCTTCACATGTTAAAAAAACATACTCCTGAGTAGGGGGAAAAAAATCATGCCATATTAATTCAGAAGTATTACACAACAGAATAAGGCATCTTAGAACAGACTTGTGCAATCACAGCAATAAACGCATTCACATATTCCACCTCTATTACCTGTTACGCTAATAAACAGTGACTTTTGTGACAAGTACACAGCATGCGCACCATTTAGAGTAAAATTTACTCAAGTTCTAAAGAACTTCTACCCACCCAATCACCACCTTCTATACATGAGTATGAGTGAGAAAATTTTCCCTATTGATCATAGCAGACAGCAACGTTACTGTACAGTTTATATTCAACATCTGTTTCTTAAAGTAACAACGCTGAGAAAAGGCAAAAGGGAGCCCTGTTTCACCTGGATAAAGTTAGAAAAGCTCTGAGCAATGACATAATTCTGACATAGTAGTTAAGTTAGTTCAGGTTTATTCAGCCACAACTTGTATGTCAGTCTGCAAGGCTGAACCCACAAACTTCAGGACTGAACTGGATCATCTGCCAAACACTTTCATAAACATGTGATCTCAATATTCTTATAATTTCAAAGACTATTACCATTTGTAGTTCGCTTGGAACTTTTTTGCTTGGTTGTTAGAGTTCAGAAGAGGCTGAAGACTGGACTTGGTGTTATTTGTTGGGTGGTATTCTAAACAAATCTGGTTTTACAGCTCTAGCAACACTGAAGTTTCAGGAGTTTATGTATACGGACACAGCACTCGGATTAATGGGTTTAATTTCTTGTCATGCATCTGTTGGGACAGTGGAAGGCTTGAGGGTTTTGACATTAAAAGACTGACCTAATTAAAGCTGATTCACTCTTCCCAGGTATAGAGTAGCCAAGTTTTGAAGCACCACGCCCCATCATATCATGAGGGTGGAAGCAGACTAGATTCTTGGAACATCTGCTGACAAGTTTATACCTGAAAAAATAATTCAGTTGACATAGGATAGCAAGTACTCAGATATCCTTGAGAAAATTCAAATTGAGAAGGATTAGTCAAACTCTGTTTAGATAAAATGTATATATATTTATGTATCAATATGAAAAATGCTTAAATACAGACTTTCAGGTCTTCTTTCCATGCCTTGCTCCTTTGTTTCCAGTCTTTCTCCCACCTCCGTGCTTCTGGGTTTCACTTATATTTTTCCTGGTTTATGTAACCATAAGCACTTTGCTTGAAAACACCATATAGTATACTGCATTAATTATTTAGTTAAGTATTTGCCTCCTGCTACTTATACAAGAAACGACAGTGCAAAATGAACATTTATGCAAAATCTACAATGATAATTTAGGAGTTGCATTACTTTTTCTGCAATATATATTTTAATGGTTAAGAAACAGCAATAAAACTTTCTTCCAACATCAGCATATGGCACTTCATACATAAAAAAGAAATATTTTTATTTCCACAGAAATAACATATATATTTATATATACGTATATATATATGTACACTGGGTGATACACTGATTGCATTATAAATAAGACGAGACATTTTTAAAAGGTAAGAGCTGAACTATTTGCTCTTCCTTGAGTGTATTCCCAATGTATTTCACTCTGACCACGCATTTCCTGACTTCACATTTGTCCTAGGTTCAGCTTCCTCTATAATAAGCCATAGCCCATATAGTTATCTGCTTGATTTTTTCCAAACAAGCTATATGTGGGTATGTCATTGGATTATTAAATAAAGTAAATGTATTTTTATTATGTATGCTACTGCTCACTTTTTCTTGTTATCTGATAATTATCAAACATCCTTGCTTTCACTTCCATCTTAATTTCCTCTGAATTTCAGTTTTAGGATTGCAGGTACTAACACAATACCTCATGACCACAGCCCACATAACAAACGTAAATTTTCTTTACACAAAACCCAAAACACTTCATTACGCAGAATTTGGAAAAATCATAGAACCATTTCAATGGGCAACGCAATTAAAAAATACCCTTACCCTGAGATTTCTGTAAATGTACTCTATAAAAAAATCCAGAGGCAGAACTAAAGCATGTGACTTTATCCCAGTTTCTCCATCTATAAAATCAGGTAATTATATTTAACTACTTAGCTGAATACTCTTAAGACCTTATTATATATAAAATTTGTGAAGCTTTTAAAGCTGTCAAGACATGACAGAACTAGAATCAGAATAGAGGGGCTCCATTATTCTCCCAGTTAGAATTAAACACCAGAAGTTCAGAGATTTATACATTATGAAAGCTCAAAGAGAATATCTTTTAGCTTTCTGTTAAGCTCAGTACCTTAAACTCAAAGAACCTTTTTACTTAAGGCTTGTTTCCACCCCTTAATCATTCTTGTGACTTTTCTTTGAACCTTCATCTATTTTCTTCTTTACTTATGGACACCAGAACTAAAGAAAACAATAACGCTTTAGTCCTCTCAGTGCCAGACAGTATCATCTGCCTTCTCATTCCCAAACCTTCTACCTTATGTACCCAGAGATCATGTCAGCCCTCTGGCTGCAGATGTTTCATGCAGGATGGAGTCTCTTGCTCTAAAAAGAACTCCTATGTCTTTGTCTCTCAGAGCACAATGTTACATTTGCTATATTAAAGCAACAATCTCACTTTGCCCAGTTTGACAAGCACAGTCACCCAGTAACTTGCTCTATTCATTATAATTTCTTAATCTTTGAATCATCTATAACTTGTGATTATTTTTACCAAGGTACAGGTGAAAAAAAAGTTCAAGTGTGGAGGACTGGCAACCCACTAGTATACACAGATACTCAAGGACCTCAGACATAACTGTATTCATCTTCTTTTAGGTCTGATTCAGCTAACGTGTGTCCTTCTCACTGTGCAGCATTCTTGTTTCTTCATGCAAATGCCAAACAGTGCCAAGGGATTGGCCTCATATAATTCTAAATGTGTATTTTTACACCACTGCTGTGTCAACAGCTCAAAGTATGAGCACCTTGAAAACATGGCAATGATAGCAGTGTAACAAGACCTATTTTTATTATCCATTATTAACCAAGTCCTACACAAGTTATCTCATCATTCTACCTGAATCAGTATCTGGGCTATAACTATCTCAGTCACCTGGT
The DNA here is from genome assembly GCA_039877255.1 of Loriculus beryllinus. Lineage (NCBI taxonomy): Eukaryota > Metazoa > Chordata > Aves > Psittaciformes > Psittacidae > Loriculus > Loriculus beryllinus. Next base: position 33,821 of record JBCJKH010017062.1, read on the forward strand.
CTATAATGGTTTCTACTATCTTCCTGCAATGCCAAGACTTCAGTAAATCTACAGTGAGGGTCCAGCATTAACTTCTTTGCCAGCTTTTTTGGGACTAAACTACCTTCAGCTTTAGGAAAAAAAAGCCACACTGAGAACTGGACTTCCATCCATGTACCCAGTTTTCCGTGCTATACGCCTCTGAGAGGCAACAACAGTTTTATTTCCAATTATTCTACATTTTAAACAAAACATACCCTTCCCATACCTACCACCAAACTGCTCTCAAGTAGAAAAATAAATATATAACTAACAATACGTGCTTTTCCTTCTCACCCAAACACTTTAGGCTATATAATCAAAGCTACTTTAACAGAAAGTCCTACTAGTGCATGAAATTAAAAATTGCAACACTGATATTCTTCTCACTGCAGGCTTGGTTAATTTCTTTTATACACATATGATCACAACACAGGCCAATAAAATGTTAACTGAACAAACAGAAGGAGATGCTTTAGTTTGTCTGTAAAACTATATAAAAAAAACCAAACCAAAACAAAAACAACAACAAACCAGCAGTGTTTCTGATCATGGAATATGTACGCTAAAATACAGATAGAAAACTGCTAAAATACATACAAGGAAATTAAAAAGAGGACTAGGCTGCTACCTCTCCATCTGAATTACTGGAGGTATCATAGAAAAAGGGGCAGAAAATTCATCTTTCCTTTTCTGTGATGTTCAGCTTATCTGAGAAATGAAAGTTCAGATGGATCAGCTTTGACATCCAAACTAGCCAATCTTCTGTGCTGGCAAGGATCAACATTTTAAAAATGAGGGAAGAAAAAAAAAAAAGTAATCCCAAAACAAATATTGATCAATCTTGTCAAGCTGATGCTGAGCCAATTATCTACTTGGTCTCAGAAATGTGTATGTCAAAATGCTCTGCTTCTGAGGGTTCTCTTGGATCTGTATTTTGCAGATCATTAGGAGTTTTGTTTTATTAGTGAGTGGGTTTAGTTGCTGGGAACTGGGATGGAGGGTGAGAGAAGAGAGAAGGGGGAGATTTCATGCCTGTAAAAGAGCAATTGAAGATCAGACTAAAGCTCATTTAAAGACTTCCAGTAAGAAACTGTGACCAAGACTTAAAATACACTAAAGAAGCAGCTTCATCTTGAACTTTGGGAGCAGCTGTGCTCTCATTCCCCTTCCCCCAACACAGGAAACAGACCTAGAAACAAAAATAAGACAGGAATGCTCCTGTGCAAGCTAATGTTGCTGGCTTCTTAAACATCCACTAGTCTTGTGCCAAAAAAAATGAAACCTAGGAGGATTTAACACTTCAAAGGATAGTGGGAGACTGCTTTAAACAGAATTTTCTACCAGAGACAGATAGTCTTTCATTTTGTAAACAAGCTGGAAAAATGTTATCATGAGTGCATGTCAAGACAGATTTCATTTATATTCCTGTAGTACTTATGCACAAATACACTATTGCATATTACACTTTTACCTATTTTAGACTACAATTAATGTTGTAGCAATGTTATCTCCCATATCAGGGGGAAAAAAAAAAAATGCATGTTGAATCTTCTGATACCTTCCAAAATGTTCTATTACAATATAGAGTTTGAAAGCTTAACACTACAGAGAAATGTTTGACAAAGAAGTTCTCTCCTTATTAAGCAATGATACGTAATTATATGTTCAAGGAGAATGTGAATAACATCTTGCCAAAGGAATGTACGGTCACATATGCTACTCACAGTATTCCCAACTACAAATTATAGTTATGCTTTCACTTGTGCTACTAAGAACCTGGCCTTTGCTCAGAGTATTATATTTTCTGAACAAAGGTAGAGAGAAGGGAAGGAAAGCAAGTGGTTGGCTAAGTTCTCAGTCTAACTTTCAGAAAAACAAACAGCAAACTATCTAATTTTGACAAGCACAAACCATCTCTGTGGCTTGCTCTGCTTCAGTCACAAAAAACAAAGCATGTTTTCAAAACTTAATATTCTGCAGGCTAATGGAAACTCTACATAATGCATTCTCCCTCATAAAGTTAAAATGTCAACGCAGATGGGACCAATATCTTGATATGGAGAGAAAGCAAATGTTATCTTTTCAAAATCTTCAGCCTAATAAACATGATGTGGAGGATGGGATGAGCACTGTTACGAAGGAAAAAAAGGAGGGGAAAAATAATCTTACTTATTTTAGAAGACTGTCTGCATCTCTGAGTGCAGCACCCCCAGCCATACCTCTCTCAACAGTGCTTAATGTTTTATTAAAATAGTTTTGTGATCCCGCCTCATTCTGCTAGTGTCCTCCCTGTGGTAGAAGATGAAAAACAGATAGAAAAACAAGAGCTGATGTGACTCTTAACAGCTATATTTCACTCTCACTTAAAACCTAGCAAGTACTGTCAGATTAGTCCTCAGTCACAACAAATTCTAACTCTGGTAGTTTCCTTTTATTAAAAAGAAAGAGTACGTTTGATCTTTTCTTTGTGCACTGAAAGTTCGGGGCCATGCAGCACTTGTGCCTTCAGCACCTGTTAATAATTCCTCAGAGGAACGGATAGAGAGCAAAAGCAGGTGAAGGGAGGCTTTTAAGTTTTAACCATTGCATCCATGGATCACATCCCATCCAACCACACAGTGCAGTCAAAGCACCACTTCTTCACTGCTGTACCTAACAAGAAGGAAATAACTTGCTGTGGGTACAGCATTTCAAAAGGGGTACAAAGTAATGCAAATCACTTTTAAGTTTCAAGGAATTTCATTCTAAATACAGGTAATTAAAGCCAAGTACAATGAGGAAACAAAAGCAAGTACTAGTCACACCCTGGATGTGTCAATGGAGGGAGACCATGGTAACAGATGACAAGCTTAATTCTGGACAACCAATTTTTCTCTTCCAGTTACCAACTTAATCCCTTGTCTACAGAATAAGTCTGGCAATTTTTTGCAGGAAGATCTGCATGCTTTCAGAACACACTGTTAATTATACTTGAAATGGAACAAAAATAGCTGCCGAATGGTCCACTATATTGCCATTTCACAAACCCTTTCTTCCCCCAACTCTGAGTACAGTCATATATTTACATCTACTACGTTTTCTGTATGGAATCACTGCTAAGAATAAGCACCTCATTACTAGAGAGGTGTTTTATAATCCAGTAGAACATGAATCAAACCACTTGATACATGCTGGCTTAAAAGCAAGGGGACAGGTAAATGGACAAAGTTTAAACATTACAACTGAATTAAAAATCAAAATCACACACAACAGCACCTCTCGCAGAACAGGCCCATCTAAACAGGTGGTACTAGGCTATCACACTGTTTTTTACATTGTCATCATTACTAGAGCATAAAGCTTCTTATGCCTGGAAAACAATATTGGGAACAGACTGTAACAAATTCTTTGACTTGACTGCCAAGAGTGGATGTTCCAAAATGCCTGAACTGTCATGTCCCACATTCAAAGCAACCTTTCTATCAAGACCCAGTCTACAGGGATGCCTGTGTGTTCTTTCATTGTGCTTTGCGTGCTTATAGGGCATATGTTCAGCCTTATCTATGAGATCCAAGCTCTACAGGTCTAGTAACAAAATTAATAGGATTTCCACAGCTAAAAAATGCTAAAGGCTAGAATAGACTATTTCACTGGGAAGGGACCCAAAATGATCATCTAGTCCAACTGCCTGGCCAATTCAGAGCTAACCAAAAGTTAAAGAATGTTACTGAGCACATTGTCCAAATGCCTCTTAAACACTCACAGGCTTGGGGCATTGACCACCTTTCTAGGGAGCTTGTTCCACTGTTCAACTACCACCATCTTGGTAAAGAAACACTTCTGCGTCTCCAGTATAAACTTGCCCTGAAGCAACTGAATCATTCCCGCATGTCCTATCACTGGATTCCTAAGAGAAGAGTTCAGCACCTCCTTCTCCGCTTCCCTTCCTCAGGAAGCTGTAGAGACCAATGAGGTCACCCCTCAGCCACCTCCTCTCCAACCTCGGCAAGCCCGAAGTCCTCATAGGACATTCCTCCCAACCCTTTTACCAGCTTTGTTACCCTCTTCTTGACACATTCAAGGACCTTGAATATTCTTCTCAAACTGTGGGGCCCAGAACTACACACAGTGTTCAAGGTGAGGCCCCACCAACACTGAATGCAGCAAGCCGACCACCTCTTTTGGCAAGCTAGTTATGTTGTGCTGGATGCACACCAGGGTGTGGTTTGCTCTCTTCAGACCAGCCTGGGCAAAAGCTGTATCACAGCTAATTTCAAAAAATGTACACACTGATGGAAATGGGCATTTTGCTACGTGCAAGTTGTATTTTCAAATGCCATCTGGGCCATAACAGAAACCAAGCAAGTAAAAAAACCGTAAGGGAATTCCACATACCTATTGAGGGTTAGGGTGAAAACGCCATCTAAAAACCAGGAAGTCTTTATGTTTTGCACATCACACACTAATTTCTCCAAGGAGTTCATAGATGCTTTTGCACATAGCTTAATAAGAGAAAGTCCTCGTGCAAGAGTTAGAGTTACTGACTATGTGAGATGCCTTAATTATCATTATATATTTTGTTTGCTTGGCAAACAATAAATATATCTAATAATTATTCACTTCAGCACAACATTACAGACATTTAGAGCTGTGTTACATTTCTATAATGGTACACTACATGACAAATTCTGTACACCATCAGATTTCAAACATCATATTGTAAACACAAGTCTTAAAACTTACAAAGCTGCTTCATACCTCTGGCATGTGGTATATTCTCATTTAATCCATCTAAAAATATGTCATTTGTTAAAATCTAATCTCTGGAGAAATGACTAGATGGGCTTAAAATAGTCAGTTCAATGATGGATTTATAACTTTATCTGCATTTCACAATTACAGTCAAAAACGTATTTTAAAGAGAGTAAGTTCGTATCCCTTCTGCAAATAGGCACTTGAACAGCTTTTGAATTAAGTTCATTCCAGAGTGCAGCCCACACAATGAATAAATATGTTGCTCTATAAGCAGCAGAACTAAAGGAATCTGCTTTTTTACACTTTCATATTCCGTGTTTGCTGAAGAGCCCCACAAACGTCTACTATAACCTAGGCAGTTATGCCACATACTGCCTGGCCAGTCAGTACACACGTACTCAACAGTCACCTGCCAAGTTGGTGGTTGCCCCACAGAATGAACCAAGAGCTGCGCTCTTCTCATCTTGTGAGGGAATAGTATGACTTTGGTTTCCTTCATCACCTCAACCACTACTTCTCACAACATCTGTAAGAATCCCCCATCTTTGAGCGCACTAACACTGCTGAACATGGCTGACATTGCTTAATAGAGCCATGTGTTCTATTATTGGAGGGATGGACAGAGAGAGACAATGCTAGATTGGAGATTAGGAAAAGGTTCTTCACTGAGAGGGTGACTGGTCACTCGAACAAGCTCCCCAGGCAAGTGGTCACAGAATCAAGCCTGACACAGCTTAAACAGTATCTGGACGACAGTCCTTATGGTTTAGTTTTAGGTGGTTCTGTAAGGAGCAGGTTGTTGGACTTGATCCATATAGGTCCCTTCTAACTTGAGATACTCTGTGAATGCAAACCACACAAAGCGTGTTTCTTAGGGAAACCTCTGTAACACTTAGACAAGTGATGCATACCAACTCAAGGTCCCCAGGCTCATTAGCACCACACCAGGAAAGTTTCTGGACTGACTTACCATTTAGTTTTCACCACACAAACTCAAGGTCTCCCGGTAAATGCTGAAATCAAGCAGAAGTCACTCTAGCCCTACCCATCAATGTGCACAGGGCACACAAATTGATGGTTTCAGTTTCTTTTTCCTCTAAACGTTTTCATACTCTTACATTCAGGCGGTCCAAGTTAACATCCAGTGAAATGGCTATACTTGTCACCTGAACAAAACATCTAAATAATGTACCATTTCATACCACCATGGACAGTCAGGGCATTTCATGAGAGAAAAGAACAGTGCTTTATGTGTACTCCCTCACTGAGGGGCAAAAAATGGTTACTGTCCTCAGGACTTCATTTTCAGCTACACAGTTTCTACTACTGGTTAACTGTGTACAGGCTGCGGAGAAAAATAAGTGAATTCAAACCAGTGGTCAAGAAACAAGTCTCAGAGAACTTGTACTAGTATCTTACTCTAAAGACACTCTATTTTTATAGACAATTGGATTTTTAATTTTAAAGGTAGCAATACTGAGATTTCTGTTAATGCTTAAATAGGATGAATCCATGAAAATACAAGTTATCTGAACTGAATACCATACTGGGCTGGTGACTCTAACATGCCTATTCCTCAGTCTGTTGTCATTTTGAAATTATAAAAATATAAGGTAAATGAAGCTCTGGACAATGATATTTAGCTGCCTTGAAATTTCTTTATGTTCTGCCAACTTAAATTGCGATTTGGACAAGAGATTTAGAACAGTAACTGGTAAACAATGATCTGGCATGCACTCATTAGCAGAAAAACAAACAATATATTCTTAATAGTACAATAAACCAGATAGATTTTCATCTCAAACCAGAAGAGTTTAGTCCAATGTACTGCCTTTATTCTTTTGCTGCTGAATACAAAAATGGCAGAAAAATATTCCATTGCACATTAGGCCTTTAGCTATAAGCCCTTTCATTTAGCTATTGCTATTTCTTCTCTCTTTTCCCTCATTTTCAGAGATACCATCAGTGTGAAATCTGTTCAATCTTAAACAAATGGGGTAGAACAGTTTCAGAGGGTAAAGTATCCTAATTCTTATGTTTGCTTTTATGGATTTGAAAATAATTTCAGGTTATTCTTAATATTTAAAAAATAACTTTACTATTGGGTAAAGCATCCAACAGACTGGACAGGAAAAACAGCAACCCTAGTGGCCTGCAATGAAACTGACTGTGACAAGTGTCTCAAATACAAAAATAAAAAGGGAAGGGGAAAAAATAACCCCAAGAGATATCTACATAGATTTCTTTTTTTTATAGTAGCCTCAGCTATCATTTGTCTAAATATTTTAGCTGTTGTAGGACTCCAAGATTGAAGGTGGAGTTTTAAATACGTACATGTATTAAAAAAATAGCAAAGAAAATTAAATATTGTTTTAAAGCTTTAGGCTCCTTTTAGCTTCTAATTAATATTATCTTTGTTATTTTAAGAGCCTCCTGAATATTTAGAGGGCTAAACTGCAGTAAAACCAAGGTACATAAATGAAACCTATTAAGGTCATCTTAGTCAATAAAAACTAATTGCATCAAACAATAGCCGCAGCCAAAAGACAGCCCTTGCTGGTGAATAGGAGATGAGGAGGGCACCTCACGCAGTCCCTACTCCACAAAGGGTGGTCCCCACAAAAAAGCGTGACACCTCCCACAGGGTGCACCCCAGCCCTCTTTACCCACCAACAGGAAGCAATTTGACAGTTGTATTTCAACAGCCATATGGCTATGCCATGCAAATTTGGCCTTGCTGCCTCGTACTGTGGCTGTTAACCTCCTCCCTGACTTCCCCAAACACCTCCCAATAGACGCATTTTGCCACACTAAACATCCATGGTACAATTTTTCTCCCTCAGTCTCTGGGGAGGGGCACAAAGGGTCCATCAAACACGCTATGCCAGGAGATCCTTTAGCCAAGTCAGAGGAGAACCTGTGTGCACCAATACGCATAAGCAGCGAGGAGCCAGCGGTGACACTAGCAGGTGGCCTGCAAGCCCCAGCAGCTTATGAATATGGCTTTTGTCCACCCTGCTATGAGGGACACAGGAAAGACAGAGCCCAGCAAAGCAGCTTCAGAGCAATTTCGGAAAATATTGCAAACGATGTATTTTAACAATATGAGAAATATCTACAGCTTGGTAGTACAAAGCAGCTTGGTAAATGAAGTCTAGTGCCTAAATCTGGCAGAAAGCCTTTGAAAAAGCCTGTGTTCAATGCAAGAGGGAAAAAGTACCCTGGATATTTATAAAACACCACCTACAGACTGCTTGGGAAGTATACAAATTCCTTTTGTCCTACATGATGAACTAAACTGCATATTTACAACTGTTTCCTTCATCTGACTAAAGTTTCATCTGTGATCTCCACACCTGTTTTTTCATTTTAGCCTTTGAATACCACAATTTATTTCACTCCTTTGGTGACAGGCCTCCATCTCCAAAGCAGAGCATTAGCTTCTCTAAGAACTGTAACAGGAGGAAGTAACTGTGACTAAACAATGTTTGGAATATGCATTTTTTCTGCTTTCAGTTGCAAAATGAGGCTGCATTGCTACTGGATATAAAAATTCAGCCTCAAGATAGACCGATTACTTGAAAGAAACTTTCAAAGCACAATTCTACATAGGTATGCCTCATGAACAATTAACAGAGTTGCTAACTTTCGCATTATTAAATGCCATGTTATTTACATAGAAGCCTCACAGACATTCTTCCTTAAGAGCCTTGCAGGTGGCAGCCAAGCATCCCTTTACCCAGTCTTTGTTGAGAGAGCGCTGAAGTACATGGATAAAGATAAACAAACCACAAAGATAAACCAGAAGGCCCAGCAACTAGTTGTTCAGTAGTTTTTCAGTGTGCATTGAAAGTTTTCAGTTACTGGGTACTGAATTAAAAATCTACAAAGTAGAAGATGGACAGGAAATTCTTAGAGATTATACACTAGCAATTAAGGCCAAGTCCTAAACATACACTCACACATGCACACACTGAACTTCCTGCACGCAATTACTGCTGTTTACTTGATGAAACTACTGTATATGCATTAAGCAAAGGCACAATTATTAAATACCTATGGTCATATCTTACATGAAAGTAATGTCTGGCCTACAATAGACACATTAAAAAAAAATATTTGTTTAAGTGTATAAATACATCTGGAAGTGAAGTTTCATTTTTTCTCTTTTTTCTTAAAATCAAACTTTTTAAAGATTCAACTTCAACATACTGATCAAAATGCAGCTAACAGCACTTTGATTTTGATGTTTAAGAACTGGAAGGCTAAATATTAGGGCAAAAATGGCTTTATGAAGTTTACTTCTACATTGTTCAAGGAAGAAAGAGACATATTTGTAACTGCAAAAAAAAGATCATTTCTCAGCCCTAAACACAGCTGCTTTTTAGATTAGTGTCAACCTGCACAGTACTGGCAATCATACAACACCCAAAATGTTCTGCAAATTATTAGAGACAACTAAAATAAAGGCGTACATGTCTATGTAAGGAAGCATGATGGAGAATATCCAAATTTTGGCCTAATTTTGATCTTGTATCATCAGGCATAATCAACTCCTTTACATAAATACTCTTTTTATCATCAGCAGTTTAATTAAAATACTTGCAATTATAATGACAAAATTACAGATTTGTAAAATAAAACTGTCTTTACTGGAAAATTAAATACATCTTTCCAGCAGCCAAACCACTGGATACAACCTAAAGATCACAGCTTCAAAAAAGTGAGGCAATTCTTTGATTGAGAAGACTTGAAAACACTGCCATTTCCCTTCTCCCAGTCACCTTAGTGTACCAGAAGAACGATGAATAGCAACTGTTCTTGTAAGAATGTTTTTCATGAAAAGTTCACTTTACCTCCCACACACATCAAGTTGACAACTGAGAATCAATTCAAAATGTAAGCACCTACGTCCTAAGGCAACCCTCAGTGCTCAGTTAACAAGTCTGTTATCTGCTTAATTTTGGTTTGGTGAGGGATATTGAGGGTTTGTTTTTTTGGATTTTTTTTTTGAGTTTACTTCCTCTTGTTTGTGTCTTTTTTAAAGCAGCATCAACATGACAATTTTTAGCAATTTCTTAACACTTGCAGAACCAAATTTCTCTTTCAGAAAGACCACTTCCCAATTAAAGGTTGAAAACTAGTGCTGTGTAAATGCCTACCTTCCAAGAGATCACATCCTCTTTAAGCTACTGTTTTGCTACCAGCCTTAGCCAGACCTACCACGGTAAGAACCTGGGGGAAAGGTGGCATGCATGCCTCTCTCTCCAATAAAACCACGTTGAACCAGCACTTTCTGCTTCTTTCTCTCGCCCTCTCCACCCCCAGGAACGCAAAACTCAATAAGTGAAGCAAGATCTGCAGGATCAAAACACAAGTTATGTCTCACCAGCACAATGTAGCATATATGAGCACCTCACTAAATACCACTCTTCAGAGGAAGCAGGCTAGCCTAGAATAGGCTTTGAAACTATCACATTCAAAAAATCATGAAACCAATCACAAGAGAAACCTTGCTGAAACAGCAGCTGCAAAAGAAAAAAAAAAACACAACAAAACAACAAAAAAAAAAGAACCATTGGTTGGGCGACACGTTCCTCTTGCAAGGACTGCACTATAGTCATTTTCTTTAGCTTATTACTGCTTAACTGTGAAAGGTTTACTGAAACTATACCTTGCGGCCACACCACAGACTGTTCAAATTTACAGGGAAGGTGGGGTTCCTTCCTAATTTGAACCCATAACAATATAGAGTTAAATGCTTGTACAACTATGTAAATGTACCTATTACTCATTGATCAGCTGGGGTTGAGGAAAGAAAATGAAGTAAGATAATGGCCCCTTTTCATCACAATCTGCATGCTCCCATGACAGGGCTCCACTGTCCACTTATTTTTTTACTGCATCAGACACATTCATGAAAAAGATTCCTAGGAAATTTTGTGAAACAAAAAATAGTAAGTACTAATTAACAATTGCAAAGGAAGTAAGTAGTATCTGTAGTGCTGAACAACCCCAGACTTTTTTGCTAGGTCAACAAAGAAAACTTGTTACATTATAATCAGCTGTCAAAGACTGTTGTTATCCAAAAAGACCATAATAGAAACTTTAAATGTATACCTTAAAAAAAATAAATCATATTTTCTGTGGCTTAAAAATCAGTTGTCGATATTTACGCAGCCCAGAATATGTTTCATACAAGCCCACATTCTCAATCTAAACAAGAAGAAAAAGAAATCAGAAGGAAGCCTGAGCTACTACTTTACAGGTCCTCAATTGTCTGTGGACAAGAACCAATCACCACATCAGATTTCTTTTAATGAATATCTTCCACTATATTCTCCTCAAAACGTCTTGCTGATATTTCTAAGCTACGGACACCCCCCCCCCCCCCCCAAAAAAAAAAAACAACCAACCACTAAACCTGTGCAATTTGCACATAATTCCTATATAGTAAATTTCATAATCTGATACTACTCATTTCTAGATATTTATACACATAGCTGATACGTAAATCTGTTTAATTTTCAGAAGCATTTGGGGGTTATTTGCATGAGGTCACTATACCTCATACTCTTGTTTCTTCAGGGGTTTTATCTGCTTAAAAAAGAACAAGGTTCCCAATTCCTACTATTCCAACCACAAAACATGTTTTCATGTTTTTTAAGGAAGGAAATATTTGTAATAATACTAAATCAAACCATCACTACAATAATAATACATGTTCCCACTACATTTGTTAAATAAAACTAAACATATGGGAAACAAACTTTTTATCAATTTACAGTAAAGACCCTGTAAGTTCAATACAAACTATACACTACCTTGACAAAGTCACCCATATTTTGTATGTGAGGAGCTGCTTCTGAGTGTCACAACCAAATTCTGCCATTTCAAGAAAAAAATAAAGATTGAAAAAATAAAATCTATATACAGATTGGCAGTACTCACTTGGTAGGATCCTCTTCTTTAAAACACTTTTTAAAATA
>JBCJKH010017065.1:0-11341 GCA_039877255.1 Loriculus beryllinus
CTGGGGAAGGACTCTTCATTAGGGACTGTAGTGACGGGACAAGGGGTAATGGGATCAAACTTAAACAGGGGAAGTTTAGATTGGATATAAGGAAAAAGTTCTTTACTGTGAGGGTGGTGAGGCACTGAAATGGGCTGCCCAGGGATGTTGTCAATGCTCCATTCCTGGCAGTGTTCAAGGCCAAGTTGGACAGAGCCTTGGGTGACATGGTTTAGTGTGAGGTGTCCCTGCTTATAGCACGGGGGTTGGAACTAGATGATCTTAAGATCCTTTCCAACCCTAACTATTCTATGGTTCTATGATTCTATGATATTTATAGACAATGATTGTTCCATATCCATCTGCCTCTGTTAGCCCCTCCTGTAATGCTTACTCTGATAGTTTTCAACTTTTGGTCCATATCTCATTCTCTTGGTTTTGGCTTAACATTATTTTCACTTGATCTGCTTGATTCAGATGATGTATCTCTGGTAAAGAGGCGAATCTTATATTTGCTCTCATCATTTGCTCTCCTACACCTAGAGGTTGCTTTGTTTCCTGGTTTATGTCAGTGTATATTGCTCTGTCTTAGGCTCCACCTCTTCGCTGTCTCAATCATAGCTTCCTCTCCTCTGTTGCAAGCGGCTTCTCTAATCTTCTCTTTTGCCATTCCATCATCTGCTTGCTTTTTCACATCCTTTTCCTTTACAGGAGATTCGTTTCTCAACTGCTTCTTCTGTACCAGAGAGTCTTTTTTATTTTTGTTTTGCAACTGCATCCTTTCTCCTCTCTTCAGGTTCTCTTCCTAGATCCCAGCCTTAAAGGATGAAAATCCTCAGACCTCCTCCTACAAGTTGCTACATAAACCATTCTTGCTGGTTGGCTGTTTTGGGCAGGCAGAACATTGCTTGCAAGAATAGTTTTTCCTTTAGTGTTGTCTGTAACAGTCTTTCACAAGAAACTGAATGCGTGCAGCTGTATGTAGGCAGTTGCTTTGACAGTACATATGAAACCACCACTAAGTCTTGTACCACCTCCTGGCACACTTGAAGGAAAACAACCCCAGGCACTCATCTACTGCAATGTAAATCATCCCCATATCCTGCACAACTGAACAAAACCACCCCTATTTTCTGTCTCATCCTACTTCTTAGCATGCTAAGAAAAGTGTACTAAGAAAGCACACTTCTTTCTTTCCACTAATCTCATTTCTGCGTGATATGAGAAGCCTAGCAGGGAAGACAGAGCAAGATGGTATAGAGCATGAGTCTTCACAGACTAATCACATGCCTAGGAAATACACACTGTCCTGCTGCTCTCCAGAATTTTTTGACTTCTCCAGCTTCCACTGTTGTGCCTAAGAACCCCCTTTCAAAGGAAACTCTTTCATTCATTAACTTAAGTTAGTTCAGATGAAGGATTTTCCTTCCATCTCACAGTGAAATGTTATCCCTTCTTTGCATTCTGAAATCTGTTTTAGTTTACTGGGGGCTTCTCAAAAAAAAAGTACCGGAAAGTATAAATTTACAGTTTATTACTTAGTTCAAGAAAACCAAAACCAATGATTTGTTTGATGCTCTCCACAAAAGGAGATGAGAGAGAATAGCAACAAAAAATGATGTTGGGGTTTGGGTTTCTTTTCATTGCTGAAGCAGATAATTTGTCATGTTCTTGTCTTTATTACATTCACCTCAGAAAGTAGATGGACGATACAAAATCCTGCAAAAGGGGCTGACCTTAGTCCTCTTGGACACAGATCAGGAGAAATCAAGGAGGTTTGTGGCCATAACTCCTGAGGATGATGCAGGGAGACTGAATCTTGTTTAGGTCCTTGCATTCTCAAAATATGACAGTATCTCAGAACATATTTATCCTTTTCTGGGGCAGACTTTCATATCTGACTGTAAAACAATGAAAGGACCAAAGGAACAGGATTTGGGACCAGCTGAGTAAGCAGCTCTTGACATTTCTGACACAACTGTGAAAGAAAATCGTATGGAAACCAGCATGATAACTGATAACAGTCTTCCCTAGCCTCAGGCGTTTGGTAACCCACATGTGAATCATACAGACTAAAAAGACCTTTCCTTTCTGGAGATCAAAATATTTCATACAACTTCTATGTTTTAAAAATGTAAGGCACAGTAAGTGATCACCTTGATCTTTACGATTGTTCCTCCCTTTCCACGAAGGTAAGTAAATCAACTCTTTCTGAGACGCATTCAACAGCATTAACCAATGTGCTGTTAAGCACCAAGCTGCTGAGAGCACAGTAGCATCATTAGTATTTACAAGTGGAGATCACCTTATGTGAAAACCAAGCCAGAGGCCACAGCTTTGCTGTGGGCTCCAGGGGCAAATTATAACGTGTACACAGCTTGCACTACGTATTGCATCGCATGGCACTTAGAAGTTCCCAGCAGCCTGTCCTTCCTAGAGCGTGCCCAGCCCTACTGAACACAGCCCCCATGACAAACACATTTGCCTAATGACTCCTATTTTTCATCAGATCTCTCAAAGACAGTGATTTTTGATTGTTGAATGGCTCACGGCACAGTAGAAAAAATACCGCTTGTCTGGTTTCACACAGGGTCCAAGGTCAGCCTCCTTACACACTGCAGCTCCTCTCCTATGGGCTACACTCCATCTTCCCTAAACTAGGACATCCCTAATCTAGAGTTACAAGGTAAATATAGGGCAAGGTGATCTATGGATCAACTGTAACACTAATCCATTTGGACTAAGGCTGCTGTCAGATACTAAGGTTGACAGCATGCTGAATTAGCTTCGATTCATTCAAGAGCTTTCTGAAACTTGTGATTTATTTGTGAAGGAAAAAAATGGCTGTTGAAGATGACCCATGTTTTATGCAAACAGCCATTGTGGTCATGGGACTGGGATGTGCACAGTCAGTATTTCTATATTTCTGTAACTATATTCAAGATAATAGAATCTGTTGCTTAAGTTATCTTGTGGCACCAGCATTATTACTGGGCTTGGGATTTTTAATTATTAAAGATTCCTGTTTGTATATGCAGTTACCTGTGCACTCGCTGTGTGACAGTGGACATTTTGTGAGCAATCCAGAGGCCTTGATACTAGGCAGCTTACGTGAGAACGAGATAAACTAAAGGCTGTGGATGAAAGGAGTATAGCAAAGAAAACACCACCTGCAAGGACACTGAAATCAGCGAGAGAAAGAGAGTTGAGAAGCAAGTTCCCAGGACAGCGTTATCCAATCATAGCATTGTTTAGGTTTAAGGTGCCCAATTAACAATTGCCAAGTCTGTGTACCTGTACCAAGAATCTCTATATATGATTAACACTTTGTCTAATAAAATGGCATTCCCTAGATCATATTGGCCGTCTGAGTGTTGTCCGTAGGAATCTTGCTCCAGCAGTTACCCAAAGGATTGCCCCTGTCTGGACTGGGCAGATAAAACACACTGACAGAAACTCAGCGACTGAGATGAAAAATACTGAATCCAAATCCAAGTATACATGTAGATCTCACAAATAGTAAGACTACAGCTTGTGTGCTTACTGTCAGTATTCTTAGGGAACACTGGAATTTCTTCCAAACTCAACTGCCTGGGACAAAAGAGATGCATTGTGAGTTGCTATAATACATTTTTCTGTGAGTAATAGATTTCAGTCGCTCTACTGTCACTCACTCAGACACATTAAAACTGCATTGAGCTGAATTTCTCTGCATATCACACTAGCCAATAACAAATCAACAAAATGTCCCTCCTGTGCTTTTCCTCCTCTCAAGTGTTATCTTAACAAACAGGTATGGTGAACTGCAGCTGTAACATATTTTGTGGAATTACTACTTCTTTCTTTGGCACGAGTTTGTTACGTAAACATATGGAAAAATCTGCACTGTGACTTTCCAGTTAAGCACATGTGATAATGCCTGTGGCATGGTTTCTACCAATAGCACTAGAAGAATTTAGGGAATAAGAACAAATCTCTTAGGGGGGACTCCTGCCAGGGACTTCATTCTACATCTCTGGGAAATGTTAAGCATAAGCATCCCTAACTCCTACAAAGCCGCTAGTAGCAGAATTAACTTCCCATTCATCAGCCATCAAGTGAGTTATCAAGGGGCAAGACTTGCTCTGTGATTCTTGCTATCTACCCTCTCACCCTGCAAGTCTAAAATTGACAGCCAGAGAAACACATGTTGCTGGCAGTGTAAGTTTGCTGTGTTTTTACACCCACCTGTCTGTCAGCCTACCCCTTAAAACCAGTTTAGAATCAAGAGTCCCAAAAGAATAATACAGTTTCTTGCCTCCCACTAATGCCTTCTTGAATTAGCCTGGCCTAGGAGCTACTTCCAGCAGTCAGATTTAGCCTGACCAGAAGCAGAAGTAGGGGTTAGAAGCAAAGATACAACTGTGGTGAGATCTAATTTTTGGAGATCTCCCAGGAGGATGAATTGTCTTTTTCTCTTTTGACAAAAGGATTCTATAGAAATGAAATCTGAAACAGTCTTGCTGTAAGTTGTGAGCCCTGTTAGTAAGTAATTTAATAATTAACTACACAAAGCTCTTGACAGTTCACAGTTGGAAATAATTCTGATTCCAAAAGGGTGGAGAGAACAATCTGACAGATCTGTATTTCAACATATGTATGACATTTCAAGTAAATCGTTATTGTTCCCTGCCACCTAATGGTGTATGTGAAAAATTACAAATCAGTAAAACACTTCTCAAGTTACACTACTTCTAATAGGCTTTGATATTTAAAGAAAGATCAAGGTTATGGATAAAAATGTGAATTACTATCATTATTACTATTACTGGTGTTCAATGGGATCTAATTAGTATGTGCCTTATTTAGTTTAAATTGTGGGTGTTAGTGAAGCTGTATTTCTACATTAAATGACTGTGCTGCCAATGGGTACCTCTGAAAACCTGCTACAACATATTCTGTTCATCTAAATTACACTTATGCACAGTTTTGTCATATACCTACCTGAAACAATTCTTTATATAAAAAGCAGAAAGTATAAATGTACAGCATTGCCACAACTTAGTTGCTCTTTTTTTGAATGAGGCACAAAAATGTTGAACTGATCTTAGATTTCCCCAGAGCCATACAAATTGCATGAGTGTTAAGCATTCCTGCTTGAAATGGAAAAGCCCCCAGAATTTGCAGGGATGCTTTAGTGAAGGAGACCTGTAGTCATAGCATATAACAAGATCCACTCTTCTAATGTTTAATTAAAAATACACCTACAAATTTCTTTTTTGTTGGCATGAAGAAAAAAAAAACCCAACAAAACCAAACAACAAAAAAACACCACAACCAGCCACTTTATTTAAAGATGGCTGCAGGTGGGTGACTGCATTGGGTGCAGACACCAGTGCAGCACTGACTTCAGCATTAGAATCTGAATATGTGAAACCTTTGTAATACAATTAGTTTAGGAAAAGAAAAAAACCAGCCTAGAACACCCTCTAACCAACTAAAGGGGTGAGGTACGTAGAAGGAAAAGAATATGCCATTTGGATTAAATTTAGGACAGCTGATAGCTGAGTAAGGGGTTTTGCTTTTATAAAATTTGTAGCACAGGTGTCCCTAGAGTATGATCTAATTTTGGGGAGTTTTGATTATTCACACCTTGAATACAGTTCTTTTTCAATCTCCTCATGTTTGAGAGCAAGGAAATGTGGGCCTGGGTACTGCACTGACTTTCACAATATTGCCTCGCTGGCTATTCAACAAATGGACAACTGATGCATTGAAATTGATATACTTGTTCACTTGCTGGTAAAGTATGAATCCTGTACATTTAAATTACAGAAATTACTATTAACATTATGGGGTGAGATTTACTATTTTCATAACTGGTTATAAATCCCACTTTGATCAGCAGCACAATGTCAGTCTGGCAAGGCAAATTGAATCTCATACACTTATTTAAACCTGTGGAATGTGTTTCTTGGTACACAGTTGTCTCTAGAGCAGCACCTGCCAGCAGCAGGCGGAACACTGTGGAAATCTGCACAGAACCCATGTGATCCAAAAAGTAACTTCTTTAGATCATAGATCATATGACCATTTCTTAAAGCCAACTAAACTGAACAAAACTGTATCTTTGATAAAAGATAATTCATGGACAGTGGATTTTCCTTTCTATCTCCTTTTTTAACACACTTCTACCTGCATATGTTGTGAGGTTTACAGTTGATTATTATTTAACTCAGATCTAATGTTATTGGCCTGAATAAAAAAAAGCAGATAGTCCTCTAATTAACAGCAGCAAGAATACATAATTATGCTTTAGACTTAAGTACAGAAGACAAAGTGCTTTATAAGGGTGGCTCAATTGAACAGAGATATGAACTTCACTGTGCTCTAAGGGAATGACTATGGGAAAACAGCAAGGCTCAGTGGGTTCCTGGCACTTATTGATCCATCATACCTTTTTATCCTCCCTTTTTTAACTTCTAGTGAACATAACTATACTGTAAGCTGGCCAGTATACTGTAGTATATTGCCAAAACATCAGAGAGGCATTCCAGCATGTTTTATGTATGATCTGTTGGATGGATATGTTTTATCACAAGAATTCTGAATACAGGTGTCCTGGGTTCAGCAGTAGCAGTCAATTTTTTCTCCTTCTTAGTAGCTGGTGCAGTGCTGTATTTTGACTTTCAGCCTGGGAACAGCACTGATAACACCCATGTTTTTAGTTGCTGCTCAATAACGTTTACTCTGACCAAAGACTTTGTGAGTCTCATGCTCTGCCAGGGAGGAGGGGAAAAGCAGAGACAGGACACCTGACCCAAACTAACCAAAGGGGTATTCCATACCACAGCATGTCATGCCCACTATATAAACTGGGGGCAGTTACCCTGAAGGTAAGGCAGATCACTGCTCTGTCGGGCTGGGTATTGGTTGGCAGGTGGTGAGCAGCTGTATTCTCTTCCTTTGTTATTTCCCTTATCATTATTATTATTATTATTGGTGGCAGCATCAGTGGTTTGTGTTATACCTTAGTTACTGAACTGTTGTTATCTCAACCCGTGGGAGTTACATTCTTTCGATTCTCCTCCCCATCCCTCTGGGAGCCAGGGGAAAGAAGGATGGGAGTGACAGACTGCATGGCTGACTGATTTTAAACCATGACAATGGGACTTCTGTGTATTTGCTTTTTGACTACTGTTGATAACATCAATTGTAAATATATATATATACACATCTATATGTATATCTGTGAAGAATTAATTTCGCTGCTCATTTCTGAATCTGAGATTTTTTGGCATAATTTCCTAATCAATCAAATGGTAGTTCTTGCTTATTAATGAATAACAAAAGATATTTTAGAATGAGAGGTGTTAATATTATTTCAGCATGATGTCACCCAGTAGTTTTGGAATCAAGATCGTAATTTTATTCGAGCTACAGTACTTCTTCTACAAAGAAATCTAGCTACTATTTGAAGAACAGAAGTGATGACAATCTAGCGTGTTCTCAGATAAATTGTTCCTACATTTAATTATTCTCAAGATAAAAAATGTGGTCCTTATTCCACGTACAAACTGGATTTCATGATGACTTTTTTTTTTTTTTTTTTGAACTGTCAACTATTAGAAAGCATTTCCCTGTACAGGTATTTCTAGACTGAGTCACAGTCTAGAATATGCTCTGTGGCTTTTCAAAGCAATTAAAACTAATTGAATTAAATAGTGGAGAGTGGGATTGTCTTCCTGTAATTATGAAACACCAAAATGCCTTCTAAAAAACAGCTTAATAATGTCTCTGTAGATAGACACTGCTGTTTCTAGCACTGCTTCTCTTAAGGTTAGGAATAACTCGTATCATTTAAAAGTAGGATTGTCTTTAACTCAAGTGTGATCATTCTGGTGAGGTGTTTAAAAATCTAAGAAGCAACTGGGGATGACAGCCACAGTTACTATTCTAGATTGACAGGGAAGCACTGTGGGTGATAACGGTGAAGAAGTAAGTGGAAGAAGTGTGGGTGAAGAAGTAAGTGGATGATTTCTGGTGCTATGTGCAATTGCATACAAAATCACTCTATTAAAGCTTCTTTTCCTTTTTTTTCTCCTGCTCTCTGCCAGACTACAGCTTGGATGGCTCCAGATGCAGTGTCCCTGGTCTGGACTGCTTTTTATCAACAATATCTAAAATAATAAGTTCTTTGATAAACTGCAGAACGCTCCCAGGCATTTATGCTGCCTAAGATGAAACCATTCACTTCTAAGTCCCTTTGCTCAAAACCACTGCTGCTCTGCTTTTGCTCAGTTTGTCTTACTTGTTTCTAGGGGTAAGACTATCCTTTCCATTAACACGTCTAATCTGTACAGGACTGACAATAAAAGCAGGCAGGCCAAAAGCTGCATCTCCTCATTTCTATAGTGTACTTTAGAAAACAGTTCTTCAGTTATACATACCAAAGAAAGAGATGACGGTCTCTAACCAGCAAAATAACCTATTTGCGTGAGTGAGGAAGCAGGGACATGGGAAAAACCAGATCCAAATTACTAATAAATTACAGAAAAAGAAGGATGAAGCAGATCATAATTAGAGTAGGAGAATGACAAAAGACAGCAAACAAAGCAAGAAAACAGCTGCAGTGCCAAGACACAGCATCATGACAGAAGTGCTTACTAGGAGGTCCTCTAAGAGGGGATGAATCAGCTAATTGACTGTTGGCATGGAAAACATGCTACAGAATTCCTTCAATAAAACAAGAGAGGTGAGGAAAACTTACAGCAACACTACAGCATGACAGACAGAATTGACAAGAAAGCAACAGTGAAACTACACTTGAAGAAATGCAACAGAAATCACCTAGATGGCTTCTCATCTAGAGATGGAACTTAAATAGAGCAATACCTATGGGGAAACGTGGCAAGCTCGGAAGGAGTCTAAGGTTCAGCTGTAAGCTATACCCAAATTTAAAAATCTTGGAGTAGAACAGTAGGTATGGAGTCATATGCTCATGTCAGAGTCCCATATTTGCAATTTGCTCCCAATTACACTCATGTCAATCAGAGGTAACAGCATGGACTGCAAAGGAGTTACATCTGATTACTGCTGGCATAAACTTGTCAGGAGGGTCTGCAATCATCATCAAATCCTCATTAATTGCTGTGCATGATTATTCAGAAATAATAGTAATGACTGCCAGGGTTTTTTAATGATTGTCAGCAACACCAAGGATGCACAAAATGACTAATACACACAGATGGGGAATGTAGCTGATTTCAGCTCTTCAAAGTCTGGTTTATAGATTTAACAGAAGTGGCTCTAAGTGACTGAACAATTTCCAAATGAGAAAACTGTCTTCAAAATGTAACTGAAGTTGCTGGAATATGGTAACGTATACCAGGAACAACATAGATATAATTATGACCCCATCAGATCTGGAAAGACATGAATGCTAGGACTCATCTTCGCTAACATACTAGTCAGCCAAAATACATCTGGATAAACCTTTTTGATTGCCTATTCATCCTGGATTCCCTTTTTAGTTTCATTGCAAACTCCCAAGGCCGTGTGGACAAACTACTTTTTCTACTCAAAAGGCAATAATAATTTATGTGGCAAGTTTCATCTCCAGACACTCTCTGTTTCACCTGAGTTTGAATAGTAACTGAATGGGTGCTACTGAAAATATTTCTTCTTCCCACCCTTCCACCATGAATGCCATAATATTTTCTGTGGGATACGGGGCTCCACAACCATTCTCTTGCTTTTCAAGTTTCATGTATCACCAGATGTAGGAGACAGCAGTCACTGAATGAAGACAGCAAGGAGAATCCTTTTTCAGCCCATGCTGAAGACTGAAGCATCTCCTGGAATATCTAACCAAGGTTGTGCCTACATTTTATAAGTAATACAGCATGACAAAACTAACTGTACATAAACCAAATATAGCGCATAGTTTACAGTCGGAGTTTAGCAATACTCTTCTTTCATCGGAGAGGCTGCTTTTCTATTGCTTGTTTTAAAATTCTCATCTCCTTTAGATAGGCATCAGTGTTTTGCTTCCATGGAATATACTGAGGCATGTCAGAAGAACTTGTTTGATCCTATCATCTTGGGTGCTTTGTCAGCAGTCTCTAAAGATAAAGGACATGTTAAAGAGCAAGTGACTGGTCTTCCCAGCCAGTAGTAAGATAAAGCCTTTTATCTTGCATAAATCCCAATAATGAATAAATTAAACATGAAAAAACTTTTTTTTTTTTTTTCACATGATACATAATGTAACAATGGTCTTCACTGACACAGTCCTGTGCCTATTAAGAGGGATATTCCATAGTGGCTTGGAAGTCAGGCAGAAAAAAGAATATCCAATCATACTATATATGAAATCTGTTTAAAACAAGATCCTTTCCAGACTGGGTTACACATAAGCCCCCTCATTTGAAAGAGGTAATGCCATATACATATTATTCTAGTTTCTAGTCTTTTTCTCTGAGGCTAAGTTTTGGAATTAGAGTTCTTGGAGCAGGGTAAAAGTGCTATCCAGTTTGGTCAGTCTCAAAGATAATATCAAGACAGACAAGAACTGAAAGGGGATTGTCACAATGTGTTGGAGGCTGCATGAAAAGTGTTGATGGAGAAGCATGTGTATGGACAAGATGTGAAGCACTAGTAAAAGTGGAGGGATTGATGCAGAGGTGCCTTTCAATAGAGGCAATTGAAAGGTGTCAGTGATGGACATATGGAGGAAGAAAGGCTGCAAAGGTAGAGCAAGAACCTTTGCATGGGCAACGGGAGCACCTAGAGAAAGGAGTATGAGGTGGTCACTTTGCTAAGAACGTTAGAGTATTTTATAAAACCTTACAGGGGAAATACATAGGAAACTGTCATTTCAATTGCTTCAAAAAATTAATTTATCATGTGCAGTTGAGAGGCGGTCTCAGGTCTATAATTTTTTATCCTTCCAGGCCATCTGCTGGGGTAGAATTTGAGGATTTCAGGCATTTGTTTACTATTTCTCTCTGCTGGGATAGCAATATGAGAATCCCAGTGGAAGAAAACCACGTTTAAGGGAAAAGGTGAAGCCTTCTGTTTCACCCACGCTTGTGACAGCACTGAGAGAGGCGATGCCCAGTTTCGCACTGCCCAATGCGCCCAGTGCCTGTCACACCGCTACCTGCAGCACCACCGGGCCGGGAAAAGCACCCGCTACCCGGCTCTGCGCATACTGCGGGACCGCCCTTGAAGGATACACCGCGCCTCACACAGACGCAACGGCAAACGGCAAACGGCAAACGGCAAACGGCAAACGGCAAACGGCAAACGGCAAACGGCAAACGGCAAACGACAAACGGCAAACGGCAAACGGCAACGGCAACGGCAACGGCGAAGGCAA